>QLNU02002301.1:0-10278 GCA_006491805.2 Dysdera silvatica | reverse complement strand
TGGGACAATCGGAGCTACGCCCCTGATAGCCCCGGCTTGGTTACAGGCCTGACACAAAATACCATCAAATCGCCTCCGCCTATGTCCAGTTACGTAGCAGACGACGACTCGTTTTTCCTAAGGCTCCTATAAAGGAGAGCTGACTCTTCGGGCGTTTTGAATATACAAAAGCTCTAGTTTGTCCAGAAGTACCTGGTCTATCTCTCCGGTTACTATATATATATTCATGCTTGAACAGAGCAGCGCCATTACAAAATTAACGCGGCCACCTTTCTCAAACCTTCGCTTATGCACGAATGATAATGACAGCACCTCCGTTAGGTAGTTGTAGGTTTGAATGCAAAAATGTTATTTAATACATATCATTAAGGTAAAACAATTCATATTTCTATAGTGAGGTTTAAATTAAAAGAATTATTGCAAAATTTTTGAAAGTAAGAACTCGAATAGTCCTTGAATTATATGCATGTAAAAACAAAAAATATTTTATCCAGAGCACTGAATTTCAAGACCAGATTCGCCAATGAGTGAAATATGGAAATGAAAAATAAATCATATTCAAAGTTTAAAAACGAATATTTTTGTTATGTCGAACCATACAAGAAATGTGACAATTTGCTAATCAAATATATTTTCAACGATTTAAACATCCTTAACATCTGTCATAAAATTAAAATTTTCAAGAATTGAATAGCGATTACATTTAAACCGAATGCCAAGAGGGGACTTCGGGTAAGAAGTCTGGATTATAAAAACACCTTAAACATCTGCACGTTACTAAATTTCTTGCGATGAAGAAAAAAAAACACAAACGGAACGAATATGTTTTGGTTGTTATTTAATATAATAAAGTAAATATTATTATTATAAATCTTAAATAAAAGGAAACCTTATAGCTCTTTACCTATCATGGGAAAAATTACTTTCAAGCTATATTTAATATTATTGCTTTTTATCGGATTACATATAACAATATACAATATGTATATCTTATAGATATTATTATAATTTAGGAAAGTCTTTGTTGTTTTGCGAAACCTTGTTATTTCTTCATCCATTGTTGTAATTAAAATACGAGCGAAATTATTTTTTATAATCAGAACAACAATTGACAGCACAAGAACAATGTCTATTTCAAACTTCTCCTTTAAACTTGAATTCTTTCTTAAACTGCACTGTCACAAAAACTGTTAGAGCATCGTTGAAATTTATAGAAGAATCTTCTTAGGCCTCACATGTTTGTCATAAATGGCCAATATACAAGCATACGGAAATGAAAATATACTATTTAGAGAAAGAGATGACGATATTTTACAAGGCAAGTTCACAACTTTAAGTAAGTTGATTTTATAAAACAAGTAATTTTAAAGAGATTTTATATTGTATTTCTTCTGATTCTTATTACTTCTGATAGATGATAGATTACTTAAGTCTTAAATGATTTACCCCAGTCTGTGCATACGACAAGGCTGCTTTTTTTACACATGCACATTATTATGTATTTAAGTATATATAATTGATGCTTAATGTACATACGTTTTATTAAAATAATGCTCGATTTTTCTTAATATTTACAAACAGCGTTTCCTCAAAATTTGGCTAGAGAAATCAGGTGGCCCTGTCGCCACCGACGAGTAAAACTTTGCAATTCGCTAGTAGGAAACCCTTTTTTCATATTAAATGCCAATGTTTTCTTGTTGAGGCAAACAAATATCGTTCTTGCCTGGTGAGTAGGGTCACCATGATTTGTTAAGCCCTATATAAATAAATATATATAGTGACCTTTCTCATTCCCTTCGTAATTCCCAAATTTATATTCCCATCCATTTACGAGAAAGCTTTTTGAATAACTTGCATCATTTTTTAAACTGGAAATAAGGATTAAAATTAAAACTAACATCAGCCAGTGTTCATACATTTTTTGTAGATAAATTACGATTTACTATATTATTCCAGATACTTTTTCTTTACATGTTCTAATTGTACACGTCCACAAAATCTCTCGGCATTACACTCGGACGCCTATAATATACAACTAAATGCACATATGTGGCTTGTAAAGTACCCCAAATAATTAAAGAATTCTCTCTCTCCTTCTCTATAGAACTCTAACCGACTTACGTAGAAACACGTAGATCTCCTGGAGAGTAGCTATTTTGGAGGAAATTTACATATTAGGATGCAAAAGGTGTTACTAAAAGGTATGTTTGGAATACAAGCTCGTATTACAAATTTGACCATTATCCGAAGATAGCATTGGGTGTATAAGCCCATCCATCTCTATGAGAAGGGCCCTATTTGGAATCAGGATTTATCCCCCATATTAAATCTCATCTGTATGTTGTTCCAGTAATTTATATTTACTATTTATTCCGGGATATTCTTAGTAGTTTAATGGTCCAAAATATAACAGGATATTGATTACTGATATAGATTTGAAGTTATAATATAAACTTTTGTCCAAAATTAAAGTTACACTCTGTGTTATTTCAATAGGAGAGGTACACATTTTGCTATTTAGCCCTCGATGTGCTTTATTCATAAAAAATCTTTTTTGCAGAAAATTAAAGAGCTTATAAACATTTAGCAAAATTACAACAAATCAATTTTTTTCAGGCATCTTATGGAGGAGAATCTATAATTAAAATTGAATAAGTCATTTTCGTGGAGCGCCAAATTCAAATGTGGGATCTTCGCAAATATTTTTTGTTGCAATTATTTTTATAAAGAATTTCATACCAAATGTTTCCAACGCTTTTGTACTTCAACATGGTTACACACATGGCAATATTTTACTAATGGTTGTTAACCTCATGTCTATAATATACATTAATATATGTAGAACCTCCATATAATGAAATCGACGGTTCCATAAAAAAAAATTCGTTATATAGGAAATTCGCTATGTGGAAACGATGTGTATTCATGAACCAGGGCAGGTCATTATGATACCAAAATTAAAATCCTGTTTTTCAGTTAACGACTGTTTCTCAAAAAAACATAACCATAATTAATAATGGATTAGAAAAGCTAAAATTTTTTGTAATGTTCAATTTACTGTATTTTCTGACAAGAAAATTAAAAATATATGCCAGTCATTAGAATAATCAACGCTCATGGATTATTTTGGTCCTTCTACTCATTCCTGATAACAAATGGAGAGAAGACAGAGAATGCTGGAAACTTGTCTTGAGAAAAATTGAAAAATATATTCAATGAAATTAAAGTTGTCAATTCTGTTTAACAAGACTAGACCACAAAAGACCGCTATCATTTGCAAATTAAACAAATTGTGCATGATTATTAAAACCTTACATGTATCCAGAAAGTTAGGTCTTCCACCCTTATATAGATTTTATAAATTACTTTGATGTCCTCTAGAATGTGACTTTGAGGACTACACTTTGGAAAACGTTGCTTTGGGAGGTATGTGGTGACTATAACGATTTCTGATGGGCTCAAATTTAATATGGATTTTAAGGTAGTTAGTATCCTACTACCCTATTTGACTGATGTTCGTTTTTTTTTTTTTTTTAATATGTTAACATCTCTTCAAATGGCACTTACAATCGCATAAAGAAATAACGTAAACGATCTTGGTTTTCTATAACTCTGTGTATTTGTTTGCCTTAGTTTGGTTAACATCCATTACGTTTGCTTAAGAGAGGGGACCATGTGATTTCTGAACAAAATTTTAAAATGTTTGGCTTACCAAGGTGACTTTATTGGATTTTGTAGTAAGTAATTGATCAGAACCAAAATTATTTATTACTTATTTTAGTTACCAATTTTCAGCGCACACCTGGTTTAGTATAAGTTTTACTGTTAAGTAATCATGCAAGTAGATTTGTAGCAACTTATTTGAAGTCAATAAATAAATGCTAATTTAGTCAGATGAACCATGCACTCGTTGTAATATTGACAGATCACTTACTTTTACCATTTAATACTTGAATACCCAAATGTTTTATTCATGAGAAACCAATATTCTTTTCAATATATTCCATCAAATAACTATAAAATAAATTACAAACTAGTTAATAATTACATAAAAAGGTTAAACACTGGTAAAATAGCAATGAAAAAGATCACTCAAGCTTTCGGACGCATCAGCAGCAGTCCTTCATCAGGAGTAATGACGATGTTATGTTTCTGTCTCTTTTTTATACTTGAAATTTCTGGAAAACCCTTCATCAGAGTAGTCCCGCAGAATGGAAAAACCCAATGAGAACCAATGGGAGGCCTCCAATAGAATCATGGAAGAACCCCAATAGGGACCAATGAGAAACCCATACTGCGGGCTACCTAATTTGGAGGTGTCCCATACATTTCAGAGTAAGAGTTGTTTATAAGTTTCTGGAAGTGGTTGTGATGTATTAATGGCTTTCCCGTGTAGTTTGTAAGTTTCCCAAGATTCTAAGAAGAGTCTACTATTCTTGTTTGTGATGTGACGGTGTAGTATTTTTGTTGAGTCCCAGTCGGGTTCGTGTCCGTGTTGTAAAGCGTGTTCTGCCAGACGTGAGGCTATGTCTCCTTTCGCGAGTGCTTGTTTGTGTTCTTTTTTTCTTGTTTTGATCATTCTTTTTGTTTGTCCTATGTAATGTTTGTTGCAGTCTTTGCATGGTATTTGGTATATGGCGCCTGTGAGATCTTCTGGTGGAACTGGGTCTTTAACTTTTGTAAGTTGTTTGCGAAGTGTTGTGACAGGGGAATAGAATGTTTTGATATTTGCCTCTTTAAGGATGCGAGAGATTGTTTCGGAAATGCCGTGAATATATGGAATAGATATGCGGGTGTGAGATGTATTGTTTAAAGATGTACTATTGGGTCTACAGTTTCTGAGAATGAATCGTTTAGGGTATCCATTATTTTTAAGTGCCGTGTGTATGTGTTTTGTTTCTGTGTTTGAAAGTGTTTCATTACTGCAGTGAGAATTCGCTCTAAGACTTAATGTTTTAACAACGGAAGCTTTGTGGCATGTTGGATGATGCGATTTAAAATCGAGATATCTGTCTGTATGTGTGGGTTTACGGTAAACTGAGGTGAAGATTGAGTTATCGTGAGATCTGTGTACAAGAACGTCTAGGAAAGGGAGTTTATTGTTCTGTTCTGTTTCGTATGTGAATTTTATATGTGAGTTTAAGTTATTAAGGTAATGGAAGAAGCTTTGGAGTGTATTAGTTTTAAGTATAACAAACGTGTCGTCGACGTATCTTTTCCAGAATTTAATGTTAAAATTCGATGAAGATAAAGCAGTTTCCTCAAATGACTCCATAACCAAGTTAGCTACAACACTTGAGACCGGGGATCCCATGGCAGCGCCAAAATCTTGTCTATATATAGAACCATTTGAGGAGAAAACAGCAGAGTCCAGACAAAATTTCAACAATGAGCAGATGTCGTGAGGTGATAGTGAAGAGTGTTCATGTAGAGTAGTATCATTGTGGAGGCGTGTAAGTTCGGTGTCGATTGCAAGTGATGTGGGAATGCAAGTGATGTGGGAATGCAAGTGATGTGGGAATGCAAGTGAAGAGAGAAATTACATCGAATGAGACCATGAGGTCGTCGTCGTCAAGTTGTAGGTTATTTAAAGAGGTGAAGAAGGATTGGCTAGTAGAAACAGTGTAGTCATTGTTACCGATTCTAGGAGAGAGTAGACGTGCAAGATATTTTGATAGGTTATATGTAGGAGAGCTGCAAAAACTAACCATTGGTCTGAGAGGAATATTTTGTTTATGAATTTTAGGTAATCCGTAGAAGGATGGTAAGCGGCCAGAAGTGCATTTTAAAGAGTCGTAGAGATTAAATGTAAGTTTTTTAGATTTATAGAGTTTTAGAAGGAGAGAGTTCATTTTGGATTGAATTGTTTGTGTAGGGTCTTTTATGATGCGGGTGTATGTATTTGTATCAGATAAGAGTGTAGAAATTTTATGTAAGTTGTCTGGACGATTTAAGACGACTGTAGTACGGCCTTTATCAGCTGGCAGTATGACAAGGTCCTTGTCGTTCCGTAGCTCCCGGAGGGCAACCCTTTGCGTAGGCGTTAGGTTGTCCTCAGGAAGTTTTGGACGCCGAAGGAGTCCTGCCACTCTGCAGCGGATATCAGCTGCAACACGTTCGTCGGTGTGAGTATTTTGTAGAGCATTTTCTATGGAAGCGAGAATCTGTGGTGTAGGAATTTTAAGTGGAGCAGGTGAGAAATTTAGGCCGAGTGATAGTACGAATTGCTGTTGTGGTTTGAGATTTTTATTAGAAAGATTTAGCATCCACTTTTTTGTAAGGAGTTTTGACTGTTTTGAAATAGAAGGTCTAAGGTTGTTAAGTTTACGTGAATGAGTAAGACGAATATGTTCTTGGATTTTAGATTCTTGTGAGCGAGTAGCGGATTTAACTAGGAGCATGGTAAGAAAATCAAGTTTAGTATTTAGAAGGGAAGTAAGAAAGGTTATTTCATTTTGAAGTTGAGCGAGTACGCGGTGACAGAGAGAAATTCTAGCGGAAAGAAATTTAAGACTTGTGTTATGCGCGATGCGATGTCCAAGGGCTGAATTTACAAGAGGTTTAACTTTAAGTGTGAAAGGGATAAGAGGTTCCTTTTTACAGGTGTAATCAAAGTGAAGATGTTCTTTAAAACGGATAACTTTAATGTGTGTTTTGATGTATTTATGGACAATTTGAAGAGTTTCCCGACCACAGTGTAAACAAATAAAATCAAACATGGTGAAGTTAAGAGCGAGTGAAGTTTAAGTGCGAGTGAAGTCAAGTGCGAGTGAAGTCAAGTGCGAGTGAAGTCAAGTGCGAGTGAAGTTAAGTGCGAGTGAAGTTAAGTGCGAGTGAAGTTAAGTGCGAGTGAGGTTTAAGAGCGAGTGAGGTTTAAGAGCGAGTGAAGTTTAAGCGCGAGTGAAGTTTAAGCGCGAGTGAAGTTTAAGCGCGAGTGAAGTTAAGGGGGAGTGAAATTTAAGTATTTAAGAGTGAGTGTAGTTAAGTGTGAGTTAAGCGTGAGTGAAATTAAGTGCGAGGAACGGCGGTGAGTGGAAGTTTGGCGCGATTGAAGTTTAGATACGGTTGTTGCTAATCATATTCATAGATTTCTTGCATGCCTTTTCGAACTTCGATTACATAACATCAAAAACGGATCAATGTCTATAATCTCCTTAATTAAGTTACTAAGATTTGTATCTAATTTTTGTATGTTAGAAGGATAATAAGCCGTAACGTCCATGGAAAACATTTCAGATAATTCTTCATACAGAATTTTTTCAAAACTCTCCCACTTCGCTGTCTTTGCGTTAAATCGAAATCCTTTTGTTTTTCTAACATCAGGGGTATTTTTAATCTGAGTCGTACAAATGCTAAAACCTATAAATCTATGGTCAAAGCAACTTTCTTCGTCCTCAATTCTCCAATCTTTTAATAACGGAAGCAGAGAATAAGATGAGACAGTTAAGTCAATAAAACTTTCATCGTTCTGTGTTAGAAAAGTCGGAATATTAACATTATTGTTTGCTATCCAAAATGATTTTGCAGACCGATATGACTCAAACTTTTTGCCACGGGAATTGGTAATGTTATCGAAACAGCTTCTTGAGCGTGAATTGCTATCAAACGTTAAAAGGTAGTGTTTATTAGAATTAATCTGCGAAAACGAATCGAGCTTTAATAGATCATCATCAATATAATTGTTTATATCTGTACTTTCTCGCAGAAATTCAAGGGTTAGGTCATGGGTTAATAATTTTAAAATTATTGGACACAAAAGGTTTCCGTATGTCTGGAAAGCGACCTCCAAAGATTCTAAACTTCTAATTTGAATTTCAGCTTTGTCGTGTAAGTTCCTTAAACCGTTTAAGTCACTAGAGCGTTCCACGGGAAAAATATTTAACAAATTTCCCATATATGAATTAAAATATCCTTTCTCCCTAATCTATTCTTCAACAATTCAAGAGCAGCAGTGCAATTTCATCTGTTAACGCGAATCCGTTACCTACAGCCGCAGCATTTCCAGAAAGCAAACTCTTCAAATAATTAAACTTGTCAACATTGGACAGCGAAGTATTGTTGCGTTTTGCACTCTCAAAATGATCATAAAATTCTAACCAATAGAAGGTATCCCCATAAAACTTATTTATAGAAAGCTTTGGCAGTTTGATAGTTTTATCATTCTTGTTGTCTTTGACTCCTATTCCTACCCCACTGGCAGCAGTATCAGCTCTTGCCGATCGAAAATCAGAATTCGACTCTCTTTAAATTTTATAGAGAGCTTGCATTTCCGCATCAAAAGCCTTTCGCTATATTCCTCCGAACTTTCAATATCAGATCCAAGGTCATCTAGATATGAAAAACTCTCAATACCACAATTGAGCTGTTTAAGATTATCGAATTTATCATTTAACTGACTTAGTAAAATCTCTAGTTCTTCACCACTGCTGTTGTCGATATTTGTTTCGATTCTATTCCACAATTTGGTATCAGCAGTTCTGATCGAAGTTCGCTTTTTCTTCAATCGATCCAACTCTTCCATTTTTTCAAACTTAGAGAAATATAATTCTTATCTTTGTAATATGTGAGGCAATGGAATATCGCTTTTAGTTACTCCTTCAGTTCGTGGATCAACTTTCTTTCGAACACTAGAGTCCTATCAAAAAAATATTCTATGCCTTAGTTCTTTGCTTTCTAATTTCCCGGCCGATGCAATTCATGCAAAACAAAGACACTACAAGACAGCAAAATTCAAAGTCGAATAACCAGCAATGATTTATTGGTTTTTACCCCATTGAAACCAAAGCGTCGAAAAACATCAACAATTCGTAAACTCTCTCTATCTCAAAACGAAACCCCCCAAAAACCCTAAATTAATAAACCAACAAAACTATATTCCATTCTCTTCCTCTTTCTTGGAGCCTATAATTATAAGCGACCCTTTTTTTCTTTTGGTCGAATGATTCCTTTCACAGCATGTATCAAACCAACAATGGTAATTTTTCAAATCCTCTTTATCACCTTTTTTATGCAAAAGAATTACTGTTGCAGAATCCCATTGGTTTGGTATGTTACCGCTGTTAAGACATTTGGTAAAGAATTTTGCAAGTATGTCTTCTACATATTCTCCAGCTTCTTTTAAGATATCTAATGTAATACCATCATCACCAGGGGCTCTTCCTTTCTTCATACTTTTTATTGCAAATGAAACTTCTTCTTTTAAGATTTTAGGAGCTGTTCCTTCGACTATCTCAGAGTCTTCGTTTAATCCACTGTTACTTTCGTATAGATTTTTGTAGAATTCTTCAACTCTTCTAAGTATTTCTTCCCTATTTCTTGTTACGGTGCCATCCTCTCCTTTTAATGCAATGATGTGTTTCTTCCCAACAGATAAACTTCCTTTAACAACCCTAAGGCTCTTGTTATTTTCAATGGCCTTCCTTACTAACTCACAGTTGAATTTTCTTATGTCTTCTTTCATGCTTTTGCGCAGAGTTTTACAAAGTTCTATGTACTCAATCCTGAAGGATTGATCCCGTCCAATTTCCTCTACCTATAACGCTATTTTATACGGATATAGCGAACCTCCAGACGTATTAAAATAAAATACAATGAACTTTATCAATCAAAAAAAAAAAAAATTCGGGAGGGCATAAGCAGAAAGTTTATAAGGGGGTTATAGGCTCAATGGGGGAGGGGTTACAGAGCTACAACTCACATATTCCTATGTTAAATATACAAAATTTCATTGCAATGGGGAATTACAAACCCTAAAAATACCCATACCTTTACGTTATAGTACCTGTTCTTTTACCTATCAATTTTAATTTTCTGTACCAAAAATGATCATTCGTAATTGTAAATGTGCATTTTACAGGGAAGTACTGTATTTCGAGGGAAGGGCCTAAACCAATGCTTTTCAAACAGTGGAGCGTGCGGCAAACGTTTTTGAAAATTGAATACGGACTTTAAAAAAAATTGTAGCTTCTGTGGAAGCCAAGTAAGAATCAAGAATTTTTTATTTTGGTGGGGGAGGGGAGGCTCATTACCCGGATACGTCCCTGGTTAAAAGTAGGTGGGGTGCGAAGGTCGACGTTCTCAAAATTTAGTCGCGGATTCAAAAGTTTGGGAACCGCTGGTCTACACCATGATGGTTATGCTAAGTAATGTACAGTCGTGTATAATTATCGCATGGTGAAACTGAAAAAGAATGAAAAAACGTTTAACGTCACATAATAATAATTGTACTTAACACCTAATATGTCTTTTTAATTAGAATTATAATTCACGTCTCTTGAT
>QLNU02002295.1:0-15086 GCA_006491805.2 Dysdera silvatica | reverse complement strand
CCCCCCCCTCTCCAAATGAAGTCTGTGTCCGCCCTTGCTGGCGCCACATGATCTAAGTATCCATGAAAATACAAATCTATGCACTATCTACTTAATGCCTATGCAACACCTGCGCGTTAAGCGTGTTTAAAATAAACCTACGTCTTTAGATTGTTCTGATATGACACAACTCTATTTTTTCAGGACAACCATATGCCATTCCACGTTCGCAAATAAATATAGGTTAAATCATCCATTTGGTACAACGCAGGTTTGGGTTCCGTTGTTGTTGATGATGATGATGATGGAAGAGAAACCGATACTAAATTGAGCACAGCCAGTAACAGCTGCTGTGCGCAAGCAGTCCACATTTGCTAACCAATAACAGATTAGTAACAACGGTCGTCTGAGTGGCACATTTACGCCTGGTTGATTTACGATTGTCTATAATTATGACCAGGTTGTTACCCTTCTGTATGATATATGCATGTTCTGAACGAATGTGCCAAAACCGATACACGCCCACAACTTCCGGAACGATTGTTCTACACTGATATATATGTAGGCCAATCTCCGGGCGTTTGATTCACATTACACGAAAAAGTTCATAAATTCGAACCAAATTATGAAAGCCATTTTTCACTAAGCACTTACTTAATTAGTATAATGTAATAACACGCGTGTTACATCAGTAACTATAATTATTCTAACTTTAAGGATATTTACCCAGGTCGGATTGGGTCTTCTCAGAAGGCGCGTAACTTGGATTGTCGAAGGGCGCGTCCTATAGCCCATGAGAACGTGTCTTATCGCCCACGAGGGCGCACCGGCGGTCTAGTCCGCCATTGTATTTACCACTGAATATTGTATTATATTTAGGAAAATGTTTGTGATATTTTCCGTGAAATTTTGTATTTGTATTTATCATTATTGTATTTAATACTTGTGCTCCCTTTTATGTTGAAATTTAGATTTAAATACGATATGAAGACCCGTGCGTAAGATTTCCAAAAGGGAGATTGATGGGGAATCAAAAACTTATTTTGTAAAGAAATATATTTTATGGCCAATAATATCGTTCAGATTAGCGAGGGGTAATCCCCTCCTTGTGTACCTGGGAAAACAGCGCCACAGCAGTGGACAACTTTCACAAACTCTTGTACAATCAACAACAACTTTCGTGTGCGGCCCTTGACGATATGGTTGGTAGTATACAGGCAGACAGATTGTGCCTTGCCTTTGTGCGAGGCACAATCTCTACACGCGGCGGCCCTGACAGATGGTGCCTCACTCAAAGGCAGTTGATCAGGAGAGGCACCATTTTAAGATGACAAATAGTAAATTTTTATACAATGCATTATAATAAATTGCATAAATAATTAAATCTATTAAAACAACAAATGATAACAATATTTTATGCAATTCATGAAGTAAAACTTGGCTGCAAAAATTGCACAACTTCTTAAAATAAATAGTAAAATGATAAAAAAAATGAACAGTAAACAACGGATTAGCCGCTTTGTCTTGACCAGGGGTGGGGAACCTGTTGCCTGTTTTGGGCCTGTAAGAGTGGCCTTCTGCATAAATCTGAATTTTGCAAACCAACTCCCTTTATTTTTACTAATATGATTCTGTTCATCTTATTTTTTGTTTATTCACTTTATTTTTATTATTAACTTAAATGAACGTATTTAAAAAACTAAAGATAAAAGTAGTATAGTAGAAGTAATCTAAAAATTTAATTTTTAGAGAAGGTAAAAATTAAAAATATTTATCCAAAAATATGTTTAATTACATATTACTAAAAAGCTACATTGGTAGTAAAGAACGAAATACATGCATGTGCATAAGCGTATGCAGGAAGTTCGTAAGGGTGGTATAGGCTCAATGAGGGGTGGGTTACAGAGCTACAACTCAAAGATTCCTTTGTGAAATGTAAAAAATTCCATTCTAGTGGAGGGGGGTTACAACGACCATAAACACCCCCCTGCGTACGCCAATGTTCATGTGTTAATTAAAATATTAACTGTTTTGTAAGTAGACCTATATCTTTGTATAAACCCTATATATATATATATATATATATGGCCTGCAAAAGGGTTGCTGGTATCTAACTGGAAGGAGACCCACACGCTGAACGTATGTGACGATGTGTGGAACCGGCCGGGCCAGTAACCTAGTGTCCTACCCCGCCTTCAAGTGGTGCAGGCTGAGCTTTCTATTTATGTGGCAAATTAATATTTGCTGCACGGATAGAAAGGCGGAAGGGGAGGGCTAATTCACCAACCCGTCTAGCCAGCGTGGTGAAATTATGGCTAATTCCTCCATTATGTTGACACACCAGAAACCATGGCCCCTAGTCTCCAGGTGCTGGAGTGCTCCTGATCAAGGCAGCGGTCAGTGTGGCATGAAAGCAGGGGGTGCTAAGAATCACTGGAATGGCCCAGGCTGCCGTTTGTTATTGACCTTGGCAACGTATAATGGACGATCCCTTGCTTCTGAAGCAAAACTTCAGGAATTGGAAGAGGAACTAGACAAGATCAAATGGGACATTGTAGGACTCAGTGAAGTTAGAAGAAAAGGTGAAGAGTTGGTGGAACTTAAAAGTGGACATTTGTTTTATTATAGAGGAACGGAAACTGGAAGAACAAGTGGTGTTGGCTTCTTAATCAACAAAAGAATTAAAGACTGTCTTCTGGAAGTTGAAAGTACATCAGATCGAGCAGCGAGGCTTGTTGTTCAACTAACCCAGCGATACCAACTTCAAATAGTACAGGTATATGCACCAACATCAAGCCATACCGACGAAGAGGTTGAAGAATTTTATGAAGAAATCAAAGAGTTACACACCAAAGGGAAACAACATATCAAGCTCATCATGGGGGATTTCAATGCAAGAATTGGACAACAGGAACAAGGAGAGACATCGGTTGGTAAATACGGATATGGGGAAAGGAATGAACGTGGCGATCAACTCATCGAATTTGCAGAAGCTGAAAATCTTAGCATCATGAATTCATTTTTTAAGAAGAAACCGCAAAGAAAATGGACATGGAAACACCCCAATGGGGGAACTAGCGAAATTGACTATATCCTGGCAAACAAGAAATCAATTATTGAAGATTGCAGCGTACTGAACAGATTTAATACTGGAAGTGATCATCGAATGGTGAGATGTAAAGTGCACTTAAATACTAAATTAGAACGACAGAAGCTCATTAGGAAACAAGTAAGTAAGAGGGTGGATCTAATGAAACTGAAAGTAAATACCGAGGCATTCAAGTTGGAATTAAAAAATCGCTTTTCTGCACTGGAAGGACTTATTGATGAAAGTGATATCTCAGAAGCAAATGAAAACATTGTTAAGACAATAGTTGAAACTGCTGGGGAAATTGGTGGTGTAACCTGTAAAAAGCACAATAGCAAATTATCTGAGAAGACGAAACAGCTCATGAAAAGGCGAAGAGATATGAAGGTGGACAATCAAAATACCAGTTCCAGGATTGAGTACATAGAACTTTGTAAAACTCTGCGCAAAAGCATGAAAGAAGATATAAGAAAATTCAATTGTGAGTTAGTAAGGAAGGCCATTGAAAGCAACAAGAGCCTTAGGGTTGTTAAAGGAAGTTTATCTGTTGGGAAGAAACACATCATTGCATTAAAAGGAGAGGATGGCACCGTAACAAGAAATAGGGAAGAAATACTTAGAAGAGTTGAAGAATTCTACAAAAATCTATACGAAAGTAACAGTGGATTAAACGAAGACGCCGCAATAGTCGAAGGAACAGCTCCTAAAATCTTAAAAGAAGAAGTTTCATTTGCAATAAAAAATATGAAGAAAGGAAGAGCCCCTGGTGATGATGGTATTACATTAGATATCCTAAAAGAAGCTGGAGAATATGTAGAAGACATACTTGCAAAATTCTTTACCAAATGTCTTAACAGCGGTAACATACCAAACCAATGGGATTCTGCAACAGTAATTCTTTTGCATAAAAAAGGTGATAAAGAGGATTTGAAAAATTACCGACCAATTAGCTTGTTACCTGCTATTTATAAAATCTTCACAAAAGTGCTAACACATCGCCTGCAGAAAAAATTAGATGCAGCTCAACCAAGAGAACAAGCTGGATTTCGAAGTGGATTCAGTACAGTGGACCATATTCAAGTATTAAGAGAATTAATTGAAAGAACACATGAATATGAACTTCCATTGTGTGTTGCATTTATTGACTATGAGAAGGCCTTTGACTCTATTAAAACATCAGCAGTCATCAACTCTTTAAGATCAACAGACATCGAGGATGTGTACATTGACATATTGAAACGTGTGTATAAAAATGCAAGTGCAAAATTTCGGTTACATAAAGATACCAAAACTATCAAACTTGGCAAAGCTGTGAGGCAGGGAGATACCATTTCTCCAAAACTTTTTACTTCAGCTTTACAGATGATTTTTCAGCTGATAAATTGGAATAACAAGGGAATAAAAATAAATGGTGAATATTTAAATCATCTGCGGTTTGCTGAT
The DNA here is from genome assembly GCA_006491805.2 of Dysdera silvatica. Classification (NCBI taxonomy): domain Eukaryota; kingdom Metazoa; phylum Arthropoda; class Arachnida; order Araneae; family Dysderidae; genus Dysdera; species Dysdera silvatica. Next base: position 10,576 of record QLNU02002295.1, on the reverse strand, counting down.
GACATTGTTATTTTTTCAACGAACCCATCAGAACTCCAAGACATGGTACAAGAGCTCTCAACTAGAAGTAAAGAAGTTGGACTCAAGATGAACCTACAAAAAACTAAGATCATGTTCAATAATTTTGTAGAGGAAACAAAAATACAAGTTGACAACACTGAGCTAGAAATTGCTGATTCATATATTTACCTTGGCCAGCTGATTTCAATGGATGGCAACATTATGAAAGAACTCAACAGACGTATTAAACTTGGCTGGAGTGCATTTGGAAGAAACAGTTTTATCCTGAAGGGGAAATTGCCTTTGTGTCTAAAAAGAAAGGTCTTCAACCAGTGTGTATTGCCAGTCCTCTCTTATGGATCAGAGACATGGAGTCTAACAGTTGGAGCAATACGAAAGTTACAGACAACGCAAAGGAGCATGGAGAGGTGCATGCTTGGAATAACTAGGAGAGATCGAAAAAGAAACACTTGGGTGAGAGAGCAAACTAGAGTAGAGGACATCATTGTTAAAGTAAAAGGACTGAAATGGCGATGGGCTGGGCATATTGCAAGAAGAACTGATCAACGATGGACAACAGAAATTCTGAACTGGATTCCAAGAGACCACCGAAGACCTAGAAAACGTCCTCAAACTAGATGGGTGGATGAAATAAGAAAACAGGTTGGGGTGACGTGGAAACGAATTGCTCAGGATAGACTTGTGTGGAAAGCATTTGGAGAGACCTTCATCCAGCAGTGGATAGATAATGGTTGAATATGATGATGATGATATATATACGAAAGTTATATATAGAAATTTTGCACTTGCATTTTTATACATACATTCCACCATATCAATGTACACATTTTCAATGTCTGTTGACCTTAAAGAGTTGATGACTGCTGATGTTTTAATAGAGTCAAAGGCCTTCTCATAGTCAATAAATGCCACACACAATGGAAGTTCATATTCATGTGTTCTTTCAATTAATTCTCTTAATACTTGAATATGGTCCACTGTACTGAATCCACTTCGAAATCCAGCTTGTTCTCTTGGTTGAGCTGCATCTAATTTTTTCTGCAGGCGATGTGTTAGTACTTTTGTGAAGATTTTATATATAGCAGGTAATAAGCTAATTGGTCGGTAATTTTTCAAATCCTCTTTATCACCTTTTTTATGCAAAAGAATTACTGTTGCAGAATCTCATTGGTTTGGTATGTTACCACTGTTGAGGCATTTGGTAAAGAATTTTGCGAGTATGTCTTCTACATGTTCTCCAGCTTCTTTTAAGATATCTAATGTAATGCCATCATCGCCAGGGGATCTTCCTTTCTTCATACTTTTTATTGCAAATGCTACTTCTTCTTTTAAGATTTTTACATTTATTTTAAGATTATACATATGTACATATATATATATATATATATATATATATATATATATATATATATATATATATTCATATTCAATATGGAAATGAACCAAAAGTACAAGTTGAATGCAATTTCTGTATGATGCTTTTAGTAGTAACACATATATGTAAAGATATTTATACTTTTAATGCAAAATAAAATAATTTAGATACCTAAATTTATATTTATATATATACGTACTTCAGGAGACATGTCCCTAGCGAAGAAACTCATATTTTTCCAGTTTACACTATGATGGTAATCAGTATGAAAATGTTCTCCAAGCCCATATATTTTGGCACTAGCTAATTTTATTGTAATTTGCAGAAACTGGTCGGAAAAAACCATTCCAGGCACATTGGAATCAAATCTAAAAATATTCATTTAAAACAAAAGTAGTCGATTACACAATGCTAGAACAAGAATAAAATAATTCTTTAATGCTATTTAGTCTATAAAAGATAAGATACATTTTGTTTTCCACTACTTATACTTTTGTCTCAACTCCAAACATGAAATGCGTCTAACTTCCATAAGTGAATTGTGCCTGAGTTGAAACATGAATTGCATCTAAGTTCCAGACTTGTGTTATGTCCCATTTCTAAACCTAAGTATTACTTGAGCCTCAAACATATCAATTGTTTCATGTTGGAAAATGACAAGTTTAAATAGGGCCGCATTATCGCATAGACAAACAAGACACATGTCTAGGATGTACTTTTTTCTAGGGCCCAGTGATTGCTCGACGTTATTTCAAAATCCTTGCCAATACAACATTTCACTAGGGCAGTAATTTTATAGAGGCATGAATTTCCACAACATTTTCCGTGAACTTTAAGTATTTTTTGTGTCTACGTTGAATGTAGATATGATACCCGAACAAACTTTATTTTTAAAGATTAAAAATTAAATTCCAGAATGGATTTAGTGAGCTATCGTATATAGTGGGCATTTCCATTCGTCCGATGGTCCTCGTTATAAACAGGTTCTACTGTAATTACACAAGCTTAATTTATACACAAAGGACTAGAAAAAAAATTTGGGCTCCACGAAACTTTAATCTGACACTGACTTTAGGCACAAACTGTGCCTCAACTTCAATCAAGGGTTGGGTATTAATTTTAAACAAAAATTGTGTCTTAATTTTAAATAAAAATTATCTGAACTTCATCAATACATTTTATTTTAACCTTAGCCATTAGTTGTATCTTTAACTATTGTGTTTTAACTTTAATTATAAACTGTGACCCTGTTTTAACCATAGGTAAAACAAGTAATTTTATTTGTGCTTACTACTTTTTAAGTGTATCGGCTATGTGTGCACGTACGTGTTAATTTATTAAAAAAAAGTCGTCTTACATTTTTCTACTAGTAGAACATCGTTTTACTTGAAGACCAAACTGTGGTGTAGTAGAAAATTCAATTTTGTAATCCGTAATGACAGGTGATAATGGTGGAGACAAAGGAACTTCCAATGGCACTTCATACCGTTTTCGACTTCTATCTTCAAACTAGGAAAGTAATACAAAACAGATTATAAAAAAATATAAATATAAATTAAGAATACAAACCCACAAACATTCAAATTATTAAATAAAGATAATGTGCGATGGGAATAGATAATTTTATATAGAAAGAATTGAGATGGATTTAAGAACAGTATGGAGATAAATTATAACAAACTTAAAACATAAAATACATATATAACCAAGATAATCTTAATACGATGTGCACGCAAATCCAACATCCAATAAAGGCACTAAAAACAAGCTTGTAAAACGAAAGGTATGAATTGAGAATGTATGTCTAAACCTTATACCTTAACCAGCAAATATTATTTAAAAACCTTCATATATTGGTCATTAATTAACCACTTAGCCTCCGGAGCTGTACATATGTGTTTTGGAATAGGCTACCACTTCGTCTTGTTTTTGTAGCTAACCAATTAATATGCAGTATTTATTTATAAATGCTTTTTTTTGTTTTGTTTTGTTTAAAGCCAATTACAGCACATTTGCGAATTTGTTGGATAATATAACTTCGAAAGCACATTCCGCCTCTGGTTCATGGAGGAAGCAGACGCACAGCACATTGCTCTTCCTTTTCCTTCCTTTTTCACTCTTTTTTTTTGCCCCTTTCTTTGTCTCGACTCCAAGGTTATTGCTCTGGTTACTGCCACTGGTTTTGCCTTGCATCGATGGATCGGATTTAATCAGTTTAACCCCTTAACTAGTTTGCCCATACGGTATAAGGGGTACTAATAGTTGGTTTTAATGTTTCTGGTAAAAAATTTACCAGTTAAGGGGTTAATTGCATTTTTCTGTTCCTCTCTCTACTACTTTCTCCCCCAGTGCATTTTTTTCTTTCGATGGCCAGGTGTCTGCTTGCAAAGAATGCATCAGAGTTTTGACGATGTTTTTCACTCTGGTATCTGTGGCTGCCTCTGTTCATACTTGTTGTCAATGGTGCCTCTGCTGTTTCGGCTGTTGATGTCCTTCGCCTGTTATGCGAAGCCTTTCCCACCCACTTGCCTCCTTCACCACGTCCGCTCGTTCTTTCTGTTTGGTATCCTGTACGTTCAGCCTGGTTGTTCTACGACTATTTGCATCTTCATCATTCACCATTTCCTGCCCTTCTACATTAAACTTCATCATGTTCGCCCTGCCTTTTCTCGATGCTTGGAACTCTGCCAAGCATCAAAATCATCCTTCATACTTCATCGTATTGGAGGACAGGAGCAGTGTCTCATTACTATGGCTTCGCCATACTTGTTATGGAAATACAGTGCCTCAGGCCTGTAAACGGAATGAAGGGGCAACTGAGGCAAGGCAAGGGGCAACTGAGGCAAGGCAAGGGGCAACTGGGGCCATTAACTGGGATTGCATAATTTTTACTGATTTGGGCTTGGTAAACATTACATCTATTACACCTAAAATCCAATTTTTCGTAATCATTTGGATTTCAACTCTTTTTTTTTTTTTTTTTTTAAACCCAATTGAAGACTTGAATTTTTGTTACACAATAAATTTGGGAGTGGGATTTATTTCATTGGTCTGTAAATGACTCTTTCCAAGAAATAGTAAAAAAAGCTTCCCTTTCTTAGTTATGTTAGAAGAAATGAACGGAAATAGCTGGAGGCTAGGTAGTTAATGAGAAAATAGGCTGTTTGATAATTTAAAAAAAAAAAAAAAGAAGAAGAAGCTTTATATCCATTGCAAAATTAAATACAAATCAAATGTTCACTTCCACAACATTGGAAATGGCAATTTAAAAAAAAAAGAAAAAAAAAACTTTCTACCAGTTACAATGATAAATACCAGCTATTATAAATACTAACATTTGGCCTGAGGAGTGCTACTGCAAATACAGAACAGGGTTATTAAAGATAATTTGTTAATTTTTAAATAAAATTAATCAGTCTATCTTCCAATAGAACTCTTTCTTTTGAAAACTTTACAATTTAACACAAATACACACACATTACACAGATCAAAATATATGTTGTTTTATTTTCAAGAGAGAGTTATATATGCCTCTTCTTTTCTACATATCACAAGTTTTTCCAGCTCTTATTTAGATTGTATATGAACAATGGTTCATATAATTTGTACTTTCACTTATAATACAAGAATTGAAAGCAACTAAATGGCACGGTTATGTGCATAAAAAAAAAAAATCAGAAAACGAAGGTCTTGAAGAAGAAAATCATCGAAAACAGTTTTGTTAGACAACAACACACTCATAGGCATAGCTTGAGAGTTAAATATAGTGTAAAATGGGGGAGGGGGGGAAATAAAAAAAAAACTCAAAATTTTGTTAAAAAATATGATTTTGCCTTTTTTTCTAAAAAAATGGGGGTAAGTCCCCACTTGCCCCTGCCAGATTACTCATATATGTTCATAGGAGTAATCTGCCCCTGCCAGATTACTCCTATGAACATATATGTCCTAGTAGTAATCAAACCTTGGCAAGGAATTGCCTGAAGCCAACCGAAAGCTAGAAAAACAGATTATTATTAGTTTTATGATCAGTAATTGAAAAAGGACCTTAAATCGAAGTCTTTTACTGGTTTCCTCATAAACGGAAAGGGTAAGAAAATCAACTTCTTCACCAAAAATAGAATTCTTCGGATGGCGATACAGTTCAGCTTGATAGCCATTCGCCGTTTTTTTCACAGACAGAGGATGGTATCCATATCCTTTTGGAAAGTAGCATGCAGGTTCCTGCTTGTTACTGGTTGGCATCCAAAGGCAGCTGTCAAAACATTACAAAATATAATTTCAGAAGGAACTGTAAAAAAATAGCTACCAAAAAAATATAATTAATATTCTGCGATTAAATATCGATACATTTACTAAATATTCTTTAGAGGTTCACACAGAGGCAGATAAAGCCTACTGGAGGCCCCTGGCGGTAAAAATTTGGAGGCCCTTAGACCCAAGGCCGTAGTTAGTGGGGAGGTAGTGTGTAAGGCTCACGCCAGGGGTGCAGGTGAGGAAGGGAGTAAAATCGGCTGAAATAATTCACAGAGGAGAACATGCCCATAACTATGGGGGGAGGGAAGCGGACGGTTCTACCAGGGGTGAAAGATCATATAACTACGGTGCTGTACAAGCTTCAAAAAATGTGTATAATACCTGACACTTTTGGAAAAATTTCATATTAGATTTTTAGAGTTGTTTAACTGGCAATACGTAGCTAATAATAAACTCAAAATGCACGTTTCAAGAAAATCAGAATTTCAAAATTTTAACATTAACTAAAGTTACCCGAGTGCTTAAAAAATGTTTCCTGTGAATTTGCATCTTGATTTCTCTTCGGCAAATTCATCAATTACTTTTTGCAATATCTATTTCGTCCAAAATTTTTTGTTCTAGGTATAGTACGACCATGCTGTTCAATCTGTCTTCTCTCTCTGTACTCCTTAAATAGTTCTTAACGCGTTTTAAAACTAAGAAAGAACCTTTCATTTAATGTTAGTACTGTTAAATATATTTTCGAAATAATCGTTACATTATGAAAAGTTCCACTCTCTCTTTATACACTTAGAACTATTCTTCAATAGCACTTCTGACTATTTATTTATCAACACTTCTGATTATTTATCACCTCCTTACACTCTTGGTATTTTTCCTTCCTACCATCCTTTCTCAGCATATACTAGTATTCTTTGCACATGTTCTTGCAAACTTCCTTATCATTCATGATTTTTTAATATCACTTAAGAGATCATGTTATGCTTCGAAATATCGATTTTATTCCCATCTTTAATCTATATAATTATTATTCTTCATAACTTCTGCAAAAATAGAATAAACAGTAGTTACAATTCGGTTGGACCCTTTACATTCACCCTGTATCATAAAAAGCTGGAAATTATTTGTAACTTTCAGAAAATATTTAACCAGCTATGTTTAATGCCTGTGTGCATTTTCGTAAAACAAACATGTATATTCATGAAGATAGAAACGTTTCTTTCAGAAAACCCAAATTTTGTCGCAGGTTTTTTGCTTATAATATCCACAATTTTCAGTTAAATTTTATGAAACTTACAGAACATTTGTCAACATACATGAAAAATATTATACTTAAATTAGAAATTAATACATTGAATATGCAATGAGATATGAGCCTTTGAAGAAAATAATTTTTTACTGCACATGTGCGAAAGATATGATTATCTTTCTTTCATAATTTTGTAGTCAATAGTATAGGGCAACTTCAAAAAATACCAGTGGGATATCTTGAAAATTCAGAAAGTTATCGACGATATAGAGAGCCGTATTTCTCTAATTCTCTGAAGGAAGCTAGATAATAAGGGGGCTTTCCACAAACTATATTCCAAATTACCAAACACCCCTGTTCTGAAATGAAAATATTTCAGATTTATGCAAATAAGGATCAAAAGTATCCGGGGTGCAATCTGCCTTTGATCCACATCGATTCCAAGAGTGAATACTTCATCTAACGGAGAAGCGTCTACGAGCGTTACAGTCTGTTCAGCTACAGAATTCTCAACTGGGGAAAGAGACAGGGCATCAGGGGCCTGCATTTTTTTGCCTTCCCTGTGTGCCAATCGTATCGGTATTTCCTGAATAGAGAAAGCCCACCTTTGAAGTCGTCTCCTCAATGTATTTCGAGTAAGCAAAGTGTTTAAAGCAGCATGATCGGTAACGACTTCAATTTCGCTGCTATCAAAAAAAGTTTTAAAATTTCCCAGGGCCCAGACCACAACTAAACATTACCTCTCCATCGTAAAATAATTTCGTTCAGCACTGCGCAAAAATCGACTAGCGTAACCCAAAATTCGTTCTTCTCCCGAGTCAGTAACCTGATGTAATACTGCCCCAAGGCCAATTCCAGGCGCATCGGTATATAATTTAAAAGAGGCCCCTTCAATATGTTGAGCCAATACAGGGGTAGTGGTTAATACTTGTTCTAGTTTTTTAAACGCATCCTGACACTTTGGTTCCCACTTAAATTTCTTTCCAATCGCGGCATACAAAGGTTGCGCCAACTTGGCGTAGCCCCTAATAAACTGGGAATACCAGTTGCACATACCGAGAAAACTTTGCAATTGCCTTTTAGTCTTTGGAACAGGAAACTGTTGTATCGCGTCTATCTTCTCGTTTTGTACCAACTACCCCTGAGGATTTCTCCGGAGGCCAAGGAAACTCAATTCAAAACAAACTAAGTTACACTTTTCAGAATTCAAAGTTAGTCCAGCCTTTTGTAAAGCATCTAAGGTCAAACTTACATCATTAATATGTTTAACCCAGTTTTTGGAATAAACAACTATATCATCTAGATAACACATAATGCATTTACCCATTAGGCCACACAGGGCCCTGTTCATCAGGGATTGGAAAGTGGAGACTGCCCCGGATAACCCAAAACTCATCACATGTAACTGATACATACCCGTGAAGTAATAAAGGCTGTCTTCACGTCATCACCGGGGGACATTCGCACCTGCCAATATCCACTGGCCAAATCGAAAGTTGATACGTAACCAGCATCGTCAATTTCATGCATAATATATGACATCGTGGGTAAAGGGTGACGTTCCCTTACCGTTACAGCATTCAACTTCCGATAATCCACGCAAAATCTCCATTTTCCTGACTTTGTTCTTAACCAGACAACCAGAGACGACCACGTTAGGTTCGAGTGCTCGATAATCCTATCTTGTAACATTTCTTTAATGTATTCTTCGATTAGGCCCCTTTTTTTCCAAGGTGGTTTGGTAAGGGGGGGGGGGCTATGGACCGGTTGATTGCCAGTTTCAATCTTATTTTCAACCAGATCCGTTTATTCCAGGCTCATCTCGAAAGAGATCAGCATGCTTCTTCAAAACCCCCAAAAACTCGTCCTTCCCTTTTTGCCCTATATCTGCTCGTTCGACCAGATCCACCATGGCCACCTCGTCTATTTCACCTCTTGGTCCTATTGGTTTTAATTGAACACTCATTCGGTTAAAGTCTATCTTGGTACCCAGTTGATACAACAAATCCCTTCCGATCAACACTGGCCTACACAAGGTGGGCATCAAATCAAACTCATACTGGATCACACGCCCTGCCATTCTAATTTCGCAGTCACCTTTCCAGTGGTCCAAACTACTCCTCCACTCGCAGTGCATAACTTTCTACGATTTTCACAAATCTCGATGGATCCTTGCGCCGTAAGGGCCGGCGCAAACTCAAAATCTATGGCCGATATATCAGATCCAGTATCCAGCTTCGTCTGAACATATTGTTTCTCAATAGCAACCGTAGGTTCCAGAAACGTCTCGCCTTTAGAGAATTCTAAGGCGGTCACTGTATCATTATTTACTATTTCTGGGGGACAATTTCTAGCTAAGTGTCCAATTTGCCAGAATGAACAGATTCAAAGTGACGTCACATAGTCAAAACATCGAAAATCCTCAGAGAAAGTTGGCCGAATAAGCCCATGGCCGTTACATGGTATTTGTAACTGCTTTCCTAATTCTAATATAATAATCAGTCTTCAATTTTCCATCGATATGCACACACGTACTACGAAGGCTTCGCCAAAAAGGCGTACTAAATTTCTTTAACATTATATTTAATTATTTACCTTTCATGCGTCTTAATTAACTATTTTGAACATTTAATGTATTAATAAATATTATTTCAATTGCATGGAAATGTTCCATTTCTTCCATATATATTTCTTCAACTTATTATTTGCAATCGCAAGTTGTAAAATCAAGTGTTATAGTTGGATCAGACCACGCTTTATTCCGTTTAGCCTGCGATCCTTTCCTAGATGATGCACTGGGCAATTACTGTCTTACATTTCTATCAATTTTGAAGTACAATGTAAATATTTCAACCACGAGTCTGTTGAACAGTGACTTCTTTGCAATCGCAAGTTGTAAGATCAAGTGTTATGGTTGGATCAGACTTAGTTTTATCTCTTTATGCCAGCGATCCCGTTTTAGATGACGCATTGAGCAATTACTAAAATATGCATTTGATTTAAGTGTATGTTAAATCCAAACCTGGAAACACTTTGCTTGATTTCAAAGTAATGGAACCAAACCATATAACGTCGCAAATCATTTATAAATTATCCTTATAATTAATTAAAAATGAATTACAAAAATATGACGCCATTAATTCATATTTTAGCTCCAATGTGTTTTCCGATGAATATAGAGCAAATGAAATTTTGAAATTATAAAAAATTAAGTAAATGTGAACATTGGCGTACGCAGGGGGTGTTGATGGGGGTTGTAACCCCCGATTGTAATGAAATTTTGTATTTTTGACATAAAAGTACATGGAGTTGTAGTTCTGTGACCCCCCCACCCATTGAGCCTATAACCCCCCTTATGAACTTTCTGCGTACACCTAGGAATGTGAAATACATTCAAAATAACAGTTGAAAACCTTATCTTATTTTTCTCACCAAGTTTCCATAATTTATTATGGCGTGCTCGTCAGCCATATTGAATTACAGTGTTCTTTAAATAATTTTGTGTGGATATTAACGTATTATTACAGGAAATTTTAGTTTGCCAAATGTATTCTGCGTATTTGTACAAAGTAATATTTGTTAATTTGTACATTTGTTACTTTGTACGAAGTATAGACAAAGCAAAAGCCAGGCGACGCTTTATGGGTTTAGGCGCCAGAGCCAGGCTAAAATAAACA
>QLNU02002292.1:0-10861 GCA_006491805.2 Dysdera silvatica | reverse complement strand
CCGCATTGGAATTAAAGAAGCTGCAAGATATAATTAAAGAATCACAGAAATCAGAAAACATTTCTCTAGATTAAGGTTGATTTATCATTAACCAACAAAAAGATTTCTTTTAATTATTACTTCTGCTCTTTGCACGATATTCTGTTAATTAATTCTTCTTCAGTTTTCTAGAAAGCTCAGATTTCTGGGAATGTTTTCTTACATAAATAGATTTTTCTGATTCCAAAACTATTAACTACGTTTTCTTCAAACAACAGCCATTATCTTGGCTTTTCTTCCAATATTTGCGAAATAAATTTATTCATTAAACGAATGGGACTTTTAGTAAAAACGACTGTATTATTTATGTTGGAAACTAGTTGTTACTGTGAGCTACTTAAACATGCTTCTAACAAGGGAACCTTCTTTATGTTCGTCGCACCTAGAGTCGACACTATGTTTATTTTGTATAGTTTTTAACGCTGATTCAGAAAATGTCTTTAGTTTTTTGCAAGACTTATTTTTCGAGCAATTATGACCTCTTAAAAGATGACGAGTTGGCGACTTTCGGCGAGAAATTTTAATCTGAACTTTGTTAGACAAACTATTATAGCCTTTTAATGGTAGTGAAATTGTATATAAAAATAGGGAGAACATAAAAAAATGATGACAATGCTTACATTTTAAAAATGAACATCTGTCATAATGCAAAATGTTACAGTTCTCGCGATCCAATTTTAAAGACAGTTTTTGGACTTTGGCGAACTTGTAAAACTGCTTGAATCTTGTAAGTATATGAGATTAGTGGAATGAACTACACTCGTTTCTCGTTGAGTGAGCACTTGGGTAGACAGACTATGTTGGCTACAAAACTACTTTGAGCCAAATCTTAAGCATACCACAATATAAATTTCTCGCCGAAAGGTCGCCAATTCATCACCTTTAAGTGGCCGTAATTGTTCGAAAAATTAGTTTTGCAACAAAGTAAATACATATTCGGAACCAGCGTTAAAAACTATACAAAATAATAATAATATCGACTCCAGGTGCGGCGAACATAAAAGGTTCCCTTGTAAGTAGGTACAAAATTATAGAAAAATAAAATATTCCGTATTTAAATAGAAATGAAAAGATTTCCAATGTATATTGAATTTCTTTTGATAAAACTAAGCTCAAACTTTCTGAGATCCAACTTTGTAACCCATTCTTTATTTCTAAGCTCATAAGGAAGAAAACAACGCTAACATTGTGCAGATATTTTGAATGAACACGTCCACATGCCAGCTCTATCCACATATTCGTTCCCTAAATTATACACCGTTTTAAAATCAGGGCTCTCATTTTCATGCAGAATGAAGATTCGGCATCACCTGTCTATCTGGATCATAGATTAAAAGACACATATCAGCATTCTCAATGTACGTACTACGTAGCTCCCTATGAGCCAAATTTTCATTGGTTGTACACTCCCTCTCTGGTTTCTCCAACGTTCCTGCAAGAAACAAATAAGCCATGGAATAGGACTTTTAATGACAAAAAAAAAAATAGGATTTTGTTTCATAAATTCGTATTCTTCATCTTCCATTCTAAGATTTACTTTATGAAAAATTTCATTTTTGGAGTCACTCTTCGTTGGCTTCATGGCAAGGTACATTTGGCCAACTTTGCAAAACTGCTTGTCTGAATTCAGGAAGATAACCATTATCGTCGAAAACACTCTTCAAGTGGCATGCTCCAATGGACACTGGATCGTTCAAGTTAACGACTTCCTATGAAGTTGGTAAACGTTGCGATAAAATACATCTATTTAAGGCATAAATTTGACATTTCGTCCTTTGGAAGCATTGCTGAGAAGATATAAAGTTAGAAATACATAGTCTTCCTTATGGAATGGGGAAGCAGATTTGCCTCTTATTCAGCGTAATACATCCTCTTCTCCTGTTCTTATTCTATGACTTCCTTAACTTGCACTGTTAATTTTGCAAATTTTTTTAAGTATGTGGAAGATTTCAAAAACAAACTTGTTGTTTTCAATGATGTCCCGTATATCATTGTTAAAGTCATCCGTGGTACGAAGAGCTCTACCAAAATTTAAAAAGGACACTATTTAATCACTCGATTGATACTTGGGAGTATTTAAGGTGAAACGAATTGCCGATAGCTTCTCAAACCAAGAATCGCGTTTATCATGGATCAGAATTGCCTGGCTCGAGATCACGATTCTTACATTTCACAGGATTGGTCTGAGGAAGGCAAACATAAATCAAGGATCGTTGGATATCCAATACGAAACAAAACTATTGTACCATTGCAGATACGGATTGTGTCCCATTATCACTGACGATTCGCGGTGGAATTCCATACTTAATGTGACTTCATTTGCGAATGTGAGTACACATTTCTTGGCTGTGGTACTGGGTTCGAAACTTGTATTGCATATTGACTAAATATGCTTCTGATTTCCACTTTTCGAACTTCGTCTTGAACGGTTTCTACGCCATTCACGATTCAGCTCGAATATAGGCGTTTGAAAAATAAGTTTTTTTAACCGTACAAACTCAAAAACGTCAGAGTATGATAAAAAAAAAGCCAGTCCCACATTATTCGCCTATGCTTCTACTTAAGCTTTTTTGGAAATGGTTAAGAGATCTGATTAATTTATAAAATAGTGAACACGAAATTATGCCACGAAAATTGTTGAAAATATGTATGAATCTTTGCAAATATTCTAACATGCATAAGATAATATTCAGACATTTTCTCAGTGCTTGCTCTTAAAAGCGAGGTGTAATAATATATAGTACAAATTATTTGCGAAAAAAAAGAGAGAACAGTCATTAAATTCAGTTAATGTCAATAAGTTTATGAAGTTTGCAAAATCACTAGACAAACGCATGTAAATATTTTGTTAGAAGAATAAGTTGGATCATACTGAAAGAATAAAGTAAATAAAGAAGTAATGAAAAAAGTTCAAATAATTAAAAAGTACAATAATAAAGAAGTGAAATAAGGAAAAGCATTATATCCGCGCATTAAATTATCTATTTGTAATACGTTTTACGTGATGTTACTCCCCCCGTTAATTAGACAGACTGATTAAAAAGGAATTGAAGCCAATTAAAACTAATTTGAAACTTAATTAAAACCTCTAGCTGAATTGAAACCAACACCTGCTTTTTTTAAAAGTGTTCTCATGAGTTCTTTGACCTACTTAGAGGGGGGAGGGGAAAATTACTTTAATGAACTAATATTGATTAAAGCGCCAAATGTAATTAAGTAAAATGTCCATAGATATTTCTAAATGGTAGGCCCTCTTAACATTAAAAAGAAAAGAATAATGTTTCTTATCAAGTCTGTTTCACCCCTCTTAATTTCTGCCAATTAAACTTCCGCTACTTAATTATTAATGGTTAATTAGAAGTGCTTTATTAATCACATATAGTTAAATCACAGCTATTAATTCTAATAGGTTGATGGCATTTATTGATAAGTACAAACTACGCAGTTCGCTTGGTTTCGTTCCTCTAAGCGAACCAGTTTAACCTTCTTAATCAAACTTTGCAGTGATTTATCAACCAATGGACCGGGGATTTTGAATCGTGACAGAATAGAATTAAACTTATGACAAATTCATCCGCGGTACAATAGGTCTAGATTAGAAGCTATTCAGCTACTAATATTTAGAGATTCAAGGCTATTTATTCGAAGTGGGAACTAAAATTATGCTTATCTTTTCGAGTCAATGAAAGGATAACTAATAATTAGGAGTTATTTTCAATTGTGCTTAAGTTGTTGCTTACGTTGCAAGCAAGCTTGTCTTCAAACTTACTATTCATTAAGGGACGGGACTTACAGTTTTGATTCGAACATTTAATCACGAAAAGAATTACTGGTACTGATAGATCTAGAATAATACGATTAATGAAGAAGGAAAAGAATAATATGTAACAATAATTAAAATCATAATTAAATAATCTAAAATAGATAAGGCAATGAATGATACTAATTGAACACTAATGGGTAAGAGATATGGAATCCTACCTATTGTGTTTGCGATATATTACATTAATTTTGTGTACTAATAAAGACGTACGCAGGGGTCATTAAACAAAACAAAATATTGAAATTATGTAAGATAATTTGACGTAGCGCTACGCAATTTAGATTTGTAAGTATAAGTCAACTTTATAGGCATAAAGTTAAATAAAGTTAGTTTTGGCATATATTTTAGGCGAACTTGGCCGTCTTTCCTCAGCAATACAAAAGAAAAGAAATGTTAGAATATTTGAGACGTTGTTATTGCGTTGCCAGTTTTGGATGAATAATTAATGTAAAAATTTAACAGCATCTACTTCCAGTAAAAGCACGTTTTAAAACTCTAATCCCAGTTTCATTCAAGTTTGGAAGTATCTACTGAAATTCGCATCCTAATTATTTGTCCACAACTGGCAACGCAAAAGTCGCGCAATAAGATTTTCCATAGTTTAATGTCTCTTTTTATATTCCTGACGCAAGACGACTAAGTCAGTCTAAAAACACGTCGAAACCAACTTATTTTACGTTTATAACGTTGATATATTTAAAAATACTAAAATTATATCCAGATAACGGAAGCTGGTTAGAAAAAAAGTTAGAAGGAATTGTAAATTAACTCTACAGAAAATAAAAATAAAATTCAAGGAAGACAGTGGAAACCGTAAAGAATTCAAATTTTAGAATAAGTTATACCACATAAATATTGAATAATTTGAACTTATTCAGAAGAAGATTAAAGAATTAATTCATGAACATAAATGAAGAGGTGGGGAGGATTTAAAATTCAACAATAAATCGGTTGACTTTAAAAAAAAAATGTGAACTTATACCGTTTGTGCAGTTATAGATATGCGGTTAAACAGGTTTGTAGGTAACATTAAAAAGATATAATTTTTTTAGGCTTAATATGTTATATTCACTTATGATTTTTTGCAGCCATGCTATATGTGCTTATATGGGTTCTACTGTATTAACAAGATGGGATTCAATTGCCTTAAGCAAAATATGGTTAGAGTGGAATGGAGTGAATTTGTATACAGTGATTCACGGGATAGTTCACATCAGTCCATGAGTTGTTTACACCGGGCCTCACATTGAAGACTTTCTCAATTCAAAAAAATATTTCTATATATCACTTGTTCAATAATCCATGGGAAGTCATAACACATAATTAAAAACAAAATCATTAGGAAGATATTTTATTTATCTCAATGGAAAAGAAAATGAATCTTGTGAACGAATTTATGAGTTCAATGCAAAGAGTGTTCAACACTTTGTACATCTTCCCTTTGCCTTGATGACTGCAATAATTCTTTTAAGCATACTTGGAACTAAGTTCAGGCATTACTCTGGTGTAATACAGTTTCACTTCTCTTCGGCTTTGGCCCAGTGGTTGCATAAACCGATCTTCCCAGTGCTAAAGTTAGTCATTGGTCGTTTTAACGTTCTCCACAAATACTCGATGGGGTTCAAGTTTGGAGATTAGGGTGGCCACTTCATTACTTCAAGACCCTGTGTCGATGGCGACGATTTCTCCAGCTTTGTTGCATGTTTTGGTCGTTATTTTGTTGAAGAATGGTATCTGATATTGTTTTTCCCAATTCTTCCATACTTCCAAATAGGCTGCGGCTCAAAATTCTTACATAATCTCTTGCTGTCATGCGCCCCTTTATCCTCTCCAATAAGTAAATACCATTTGCTGCCACACAATCCCACATCATAATACTACCCCTGCCAGATTTTTCTGTAGGGAGTACGGTTCTTGAAGTTAAAGGTTCATTTGATCATCGCCATACCCAAATCCTACCATCGGAGCCAAATTTGTTGATCTTTGTTTCGCTTGTATCGTAAACCTTTAGTGGCTTTAAGTAAACGTTTAGTTTAAGATTAGCTACAAAGACAAAAGGTGAATGAGCCAGTCCTATTTATATGTGAAACATTCGTAAAACAAACAATAATTTAATAAATGCGAAATACTGGAAATACACAACCGTGAGCGCATGTAACAATTAAATTATGACCAACAGTCTATTTCATAATTATAACGCGAAATGGCTATCTAATTGACTGATTGAATTTGATCATATGTTACCAATTTGGTCATAAACAGGAAAGATGCTTAAGATTAATATGAGGAGTAAACTCTACTGTTTGACAAATAACTAGCAATAGCTCACCCTAGTAAATCATAAATATACATAAATTATTCCAGTTTGATTCTGATGATGCGTATTTACCATTAAACGATGTTTCCTCCTTAGCCAAGCCCCTGTTCCTGGCCGTATATAAACAACACTTAATCGAGCCTAACTTTATGCATCCTGTAACTTGATTCGAGAATAAAAGGGGAAAGACTCGGATGTGGTGTCCCACGATGATTCCTCTTCCTTGCGCCACAAGCCTGCTTCAGGTATGCCCCGGTGTTGGATGTTTGATGGTATAACGCACTGCCTCGGTTGGTAATGGCCGCCACTGATGCTCCTTGCACTCTAAATGCCAGCCGTAAACCAATCTATGCACAGGCTCGCTCGGCTCCTTGCTTCGGAAACGCCAGTTGTACACAATCAACGCTCAGGCTCACTCGGCTCTCTGCTTCGGAAACGTCAGTCGTAAACAATCTACGCTCAGATCCGCTCTGCTTCTTGCTTCGGGAAACGCCAATCGTAAAAAATCTACGCTCAGATCCGCTCTGCTCCTTGCTTCGAAAACGCCCCCTGCTCCACAAATTTGCTCACGTCGCTATCAACTCTGTTTACACCTCACTCTCGAGGTTTACTATACTTCTAATTTCGAGTCACTTCGGCACAACTCTACGTTCCACGTGTCATTCTCCCCGACTCTCTTCCGACTCCCTCCGCTCTCCGCCTACCTCTCCGAAACTTTTTCCTCTGGCTCCCCACTTCGTCTCTCTCTTTCCTCTTCCTACATCATCTCTCAATCATTTTTCGACATGTCCATCAACTAGAACATACCAATCACTCCTCAACCAATATTTCTAGACACATCACAATTACCGCTCTCAACTATGTCTCCTCTTTACGACCTATTTGGATGCTCCACCACACACAAGCACGGACCAATTTGAGTACCTCCCTAACATCTTCCTTCGTCTCGGGATTTAAAACCTTGTAAACCACGAGGAGTTATAACCCCTATAAACGGACTGTCAATTTTATCGCTTTGCCTTTGTTATATTCAGTTTTCACTGGTACTTCTTGATCGTAAAATCTGTCTAGGCTGGGAGGTGCGGTCGCGTTGTTGGACCACCGTGCTTGCCGCTTTCTTTCCAATACAACTAACCTTTCAATAATTCATATCTCTTTACCACGAATTAGAAGATCCTAAAATTTCTAAATACATAGCTTATGGCTCGCTATGTACCACCACCCCACGTCCCCATAGAAAAGGACGATTAGCCAAACCTGGCACAAGCGACTTTTTTTGTTTCTGCTTTTTCAATTTCCCCCTTCACCAACATCCACCACCGCCACTAACCATCTCTGCCTGGCAACTCACCACAACACACACCAGGCAACCTAGCCTCATACACTGCTACCGATCACTTCCAGGCCTTCCTCAGCGCTAACTTGTCCTACATGACAATTCACAGCTCATCGCCGCCTCACCATACTTACACGCATCACCTTCGATTACAGCAACTATTGTCTTACACAATGAGAACAACTTAAGTTAATTAGGCATATGATTAAGGTCAACAACTAACCAGGGTATGTAATTATAACACTAAGGCATGTAATTGCAACAATAAGGCATGTAATTAAAACACAAGTACCATGGAAGTAAAAGAAAAATATAAAAGGTACTATATGAAAACAAATACTAATTACCGAAAAAAGACATTAATTTGTCTTCGTGTCTTCTTCTTGCTGCTTTGTTACTTGCCCCCCCCACCATAAAACCGTAGAATCCTATGCGCACGTGGCCTAACGAAAATATATTAGACCACAGAGCATGAAAAGCACGGGTAGGTCCTCATTGCCTAGAATTATAGGTCCCACGATTTCACAGAGGGCGCGATAACAGACCGAGCACTACTCCACCGTTCACCCTGTAATATTTTTCACACACACGTGCACGGGCGATGATGTTGAACTACACTTAAAAAAATGCACACACATAGACATCACAACACTGCGTAAATCACTTCCCATATCCCCGTATGAGGGGCAAAAAAATAATTTCCCATTCTACCAACAGTAAAACAAAAATCCAACGGCCCTAATTCCCATATGCAATACCAGTAATCTATGATTTTACTTTCCAAAACCAACATACATACACTAAATAATAGCGGCAATAATGCAACGCTGCGAACCACTTCAATTTATGTACCTTCTTTTGTCCAAAATAAATAATTAAATATTTACTAATGCCGCAAATTCTGCAAGCTATAAATGATATGTGAATGCAATCAACTACTTTTTTTGTCACTTGCACGAACGAATTGAAATGCCGCTACTTAAATTATGCGTGCTTCTAATATATATATATGGCCTGCAAAAGGGTTGCTGGTATCTAACTGGAAGGAGACCCACACGCTGAACGTATGTGACGATGTGTGGAACCGGCCAGGCCAGTAACCTAGTGTCCTACCCCGCCTTCAAGTGGTGCAGGCTGAGCTTTCTATTTATGTGGCAAATTAATATTTGCTGCACGGATAGAAAGGCGGAAGGGGAGGGCTAATTCACCAACCCGTCTAGCCAGCGTGGTGAAATTATGGCTAATTCCTCCATTATGTTGACACACCAGAAACCATGGCCCCTAGTCTCCAGGTGCTGGAGTGCTCCTGATCAAGACAGCGGTCAGTGTGGCATGAAAGCAGGGGGTGCTAAGAATCACTGGAATGGCCCAGGCTGCCGTTTGTTATTGACCTTGGCTACGTATAATGGACGATCCCTTGCTTCTGAAGCAAAACTTCAGGAATTGGAAGAGGAACTAGACAAGATCAAATGGGACATTGTAGGACTCAGTGAAGTTAGAAGAAAAGGTGAAGAGTTGGTGGAACTGAAAAGCGGACATTTGTTTTATTATAGAGGAACGGAAACTGGAAGAACAAGTGGTGTTGGCTTCTTAATCAACAAAAGAATTAAAGACTGTCTTCTGGAAGTTGAAAGTACATCAGATCGAGCAGCGAGGCTTGTTGTTCAACTAACCCAGCGATACCAACTTCAAATAGTACAGGTATATGCACCAACATCAAGCCATACCGACGAAGAGGTTGAAGAATTTTATGAAGAAATCAAAGAGTTACACACCAAAGGGAAACAACATATCAAGCTCATCATGGGGGATTTCAATGCAAGAATTGGACAACAGGAACAAGGAGAGACATCGGTTGGTAAATACGGATATGGGGAAAGGAATGAACGTGGCGATCAACTCATCGAATTTGCAGAAGCTGAAAACCTTAGCATCATGAATTCATTTTTTAAGAAGAAACCGCAAAGAAAATGGACATGGAAACACCCCAATGGAGGAACCAGCGAAATTGACTATATCCTGGCAAACAAGAAATCAATTATTGAAGATTGCAGCGTACTGAACAGATTTAATACTGGAAGTGATCATCGAATGGTGAGATGTAAAGTGCACTTAAATACTAAATTAGAACGACAGAAGCTCATTAGGAAACAAGTAAGTAAGAGGGTGGATCTAATGAAACTGAAAGTAAATACCGAGGCATTCAAGTTGGAATTAAAAAATCGCTTTTCTGCACTGGAAGGACTTATTGATGAAAGTGATATCTCAGAAGCAAATGAAAACATTGTTAAGACAATAGTTGAAACTGCTGGGGAAATTGGTGGTGTAACCTGTAAAAAGCACAATAGCAAATTATCTGAGAAGACGAAACAGCTCATGAAAAGGCGAAGAGATATGAAGGTGGACAATCAAAATACCAGTTCCAGGATTGAGTACATAGAACTTTGTAAAACTCTGCGCAAAAGCATGAAAGAAGATATAAGAAAATTCAATTGTGAGTTAGTAAGGAAGGCCATTGAAAGCAACAAGAGCCTTAGGGTTGTTAAAGGGAGTTTGTCTATTGGGAAGAAACACATCATTGCATTAAAAGGAGAGGATGGCACCGTAACAAGAAATAGGGAAGAAATACTTAGAAGAGTTGAAGAATTCTACAAAAATCTATACGAAAGTAACAGTGGATTAAACGAAGACATTGAAATAGTCGAAGGAACAGCTCCTAAAATCTTAAAAGAAGAAGTTTCATTTGCAATAAAAAATATGAAGAAAGGAAGAGCCCCTGGTGATGATGGTATTACATTAGATATCCTAAAAGAAGCTGGAGAACACGTAGTACAGGATTTCAACTAGAAGTGAAGAAGTTGGACTCAAGATGAACCTACAAAAAACTAAGATCATGTTCAATAATTTTGTAGAGGAAACAAAAATACAAGTTGACAACACTGAGCTAGAAATTGCTGATTCATATATTTACCTTGGCCAGCTGATTTCAATGGATGGCAACATTATGAAAGAACTCAACAGACGTATTAAACTTGGCTGGAGTGCATTTGGAAGAAACAGTTTTATCCTGAAGGGGAAATTGCCTTTGTGTCTAAAAAGAAAGGTCTTCAACCAGTGTGTATTGCCAGTCCTCTCTTATGGATCAGAGACATGGAGTCTAACAGTTGGAGCAATACGAAAGTTACAGACAACGCAAAGGAGCATGGAGAGGTGCATGCTTGGAATAACTAGGAGAGATCGAAAAAGAAACACTTGGGTGAGAGAGCAAACTAGAGTAGAGGACATCATTGTTAAAGTAAAAGGACTGAAATGGCGATGGGCGGGAAAAATGGAAAGAAAATGGACA
>QLNU02002278.1:26658-39796 GCA_006491805.2 Dysdera silvatica | reverse complement strand
CATCGAATGGTGAGATGTAAAGTGCACTTAAATACTAAATTAGAACGACAGAAGCTCATTAGGAAACAAGTAAGTAAGAGGGTGGATTTAATGAAACTGAAAGTAAATACCGAGGCATTCAAGTTGGAATTAAAAAATCGCTTTTCTGCACTGGAAGGACTTATTGATGAAAGTGATATCTCAGAAGCAAATGAAAACATTGTTAAGACAATAGTTGAAACTGCTGGGGAAATTGGTGGTGTAACCTGTAAAAAGCACAATAGCAAATTATCTGAGAAGACGAAACAGCTCATGAAAAGGCGAAGAGATATGAAGGTGGACAATCGAAATACCAGTTCCAGGATTGAGTACATAGAACTTTGTAAAACTCTGCGCAAAAGCATGAAAGAAGACATAAGAAAATTCAACTGTGAGCTAGTAAGGAAAGCCATTGAAAATAACAAGAGCCTTAGGGTTGTTAAAGGAAGTTTATCTGTTGGGAAGAAACACATCATTGCATTAAAAGGAGAGGATGGCACCGTAACAAGAAATAGGGAAGAAATACTTAGAAGAGTTGAAGAATTCTACAAAAAACTATATGAAAGTAACAGTGGATTAAACGAAGACACTGAAATAGTCGAAGGAACAGCTCCTAAAATCTTAAAAGAAGAAGTTTCATTTGCAATAAAAAGTATGAAGAAAGGAAGAGCCCCTGGCGATGATGGTATTACATTAGATATCCTAAAAGAAGCTGGAGAATATGTAGAAGACATACTTGCAAAATTCTTTACCAAATGTCTTAACAGCGGTAACATACCAAACCAATGGGATTCTGCAACAGTAATTCTTTTGCATAAAAAAGGTGATAAAGAGGATTTGAAAAATTACCGACCAATTAGCTTGTTACCTGCTATTTATAAAATCTTCACAAAAGTGCTAACACATCGCCTGCAGAAAAAATTAGATGCAGCTCAACCAAGAGAACAAGCTGGATTTCGAAGTGGATTCAGTACAGTGGACCATATTCAAGTATTAAGAGAATTAATTGAAAGAACACATGAATATGAACTTCCATTGTGTGTGGCATTTATTGACTAGCATGAGATTTTCTCTATTAAAACTTATTATAGATTAGCTTTATTATTATTAACTTTGTTATCGCTAACAAGTGAGGTAATCGAATCGCAAGCCAGCTGCTTCAGGATGAGCGATATGCAATTACGAGATGCTTTTACAATCATAAGAACTGCAATTAGTACATGGTCGACTTCAAATAAACATGTATAAAGCAGTTGCTGAAGCAGGGCTCGCAGCCGACTTTCCACAAGAAACTAGGAAAATAAGGACTACTTTTTAAAGAAAAAAGGACCAACAAGGACCTAATACAGTGATTTGTACACAAATTCTTTAAATAATCATCAATCAAAACGTAAAAAAAGTTCCTTGGTATCCTCTTTGAGAGAGAGAAATTATAAAGAGGGAGTGCCTACATAGCCAGCAACGGCTGACTGAATCATAACCGGGAGTCGTTAACTGCGCATGCTCATGGACTTTCACTTTTCTTAGCAAATTTATTTTGGCATTAGAGGGATACAAGGGTTTTTTTTTTTTTTTTTTGAAGTGTTTTCGCTTCCCCTCTTTGAGTAACAACAGGATGTTTTCTCTTACGTTAATGTTAGTAATGAGTAAGTAAATGAAAATGAAGGTAGTAGTGTAAAGGTAAAAATAGTGTTTGCATCTATTTTTTAATGTAATAATTTGCTTTTGCTTCTTGACGTTATTTTTCTTATACATACCCTTATTTGTAAAACTACAGGCATACATTTTGGTTGGGGTGAGGATAGGACCTCATAAAATTTAAAAGGGTAGCCAAAAGCATTGGTAGCACCAAAAAATATAATTTCACCATACATTTTTACCGATTTTTTTTTTAATTTATAAAAAAAGAAAATGCAGAGGCTCTCTATGCTAATATCCATGCAGGTTTTGGCTATCTTATTAGTTTCAATTTTTTTTAAGGTGGGGGAATTTAAGACCAATTCCATATAAGAACCAAATGGAGCAAAACAAATCCTGATTCTTATAAGCAGTGGCCACTGTACCACAAAAGCATAAAAAGAAGAATTGAATGTGTGACAAATACAAGCCAATCACCAAACACATACAATGCCCCATTTTAAAATCAAAGTCCATGTGCATGCATGGTTAACAACTGACAGTTACAATTCAGTCAGATGTAACTGGCTACAGAGGCACTCCTTTATAAGAAAATATATTTTATACTACATCTCCTCCCACCTACCTCCAATAAAAAGTAGACCTAATGAGCAAGAACTGAAAAAGTAAAGTGATGATTTTATTTAAAGCAGAACCTAAGTATTATCAGCCTCGATAATCGCTTAAATTCAAAATAATGAACAAAATTCAATTCATTAAATTATGTTATATATATATATAAAAGTTATGGAACAAGGTTAACTCATATAATAAATAGACTTGTTAAAAAAAGGTGCGTGTGTGTGTGTGTGGGGGCACTGAAGAATTAATTCAGAGGTAAAAGGCACTGCAACAATCTAAGGGTCAAGAAAGCTGATTTCAATATTTTAAAAATAAAAGTGAATTTCATTGTACCAGAAAGCATGAAAAAGAAATTAAAAAATAAAAATTTGTTCCTATAACAAAATTCTGTTATCATATTTGCCAGTTTTCAAAAATGTGTATCAATAAAATTATGCATCGTGCTGTTAGCTCCAACAAAACTAAAAAATTATAATACCAATTATTCACTAATATTTTGGAAAATAAAAGCTGAAATATTAAAAACTTCCAATTTTAATAAATCAATTTATTTCAAAATTGTTTCGAACTTATTACTCCTCTCCCCACCTTAAAACAAACGCAATTAAAACATAGCTTTTAAATGTGTATTAGCCACGGGTTATCTCCGTGAAATTACAGTAGTAATGAGAAATAAATGAAAAATTTTTTGTTGGTACATAGGCCATTCTGATGAAATACAGCCAATGAAAAAACAATTATTCAAGAAAAGGATATAAACAAATTGAATATGGAGTTACAGCTGGGTTTTAAATTTTGAAGTACACATATCATCTGAAAAGTTTAAAGAAATAACCAGATGATTTCAAATGATGAATATTTTTTAGTTGGTTGGTTGCATTTTTATGGCACAAGGACAGCAAGGGTCATTCTGCATCAATCAAGATGAGATTGTACATACGGTATAAAATAAGAACAAATAAAAACTAAAATGGTAAAAATATATTTGATATAATGCAATAAATTTAACAAACGAAACGATACAAAAAATCAGATGAGATGGGAGAAACCAATATTAGATAAAAAGTTGAAAATAGGTTCATGATTAAATCAATCGCCTAAAATGTCACGGAGGGTAAAAATGTTTTGGTTAAAAGTTAATGAGCGTTACTGGTTAAAATTGGGGTAAGTATATAAAATATGCAAACATTTAATGCTTCACCACATGTGACATCTTCTCCCTTTAAAAGATGTTGATGGAAGAAGCGTATATGCCTGATGCGAAATCTAGCCAGAGTGACCTCGTTACGACGGTCACTTCTATAGGTAGTCTGCCACACCAGATGTGATAAAAGATCGCTGTGCCCAGGGTGTCGCATACTTTTTATCTGGATGTGAAACAGTGGCGTACTGTATATTCTTGTTCCAAAGTAATGTTCAGAAAGGTTTATCGATTAATTCTCGTTTCTGCATTTTCCTTTGGCTTTTGAAAACCACATACATTACAAACGGCATGGTTTAAATTTCATACTCATTTGTTATGTTGATTCATGCTGCAAGAAAAATGGCAACAAAAAACAAAAATGTGATTAAAAGAAATGCCAATGAATAGGAGAGTAAAATTAAAAAATTTTCCCAGATTTTGGGTGAAAATAAGGAGTTCCAAAAAGTGAAAATCACCTTCAGAAAAAAAAACCCCACCACTTTTAAGGACAGTACAAGTTCTTGCACAATGGGAAATGTCGACATTATGCATGACTAGGCTTGTTAGCATGTGTGTGGTCAATTCAACCCAATAATACAAAAAGAAATTATAAACTGAGAGCATGCGTAACTAGGGAGGGCTAGAAGTTGGGGTGATAAAAAAAACAATGTTAATGTGAAAACTGGAATTCGGTGCACAAAAATCGGTTTCGGTGCATTTTACAAAACTCGAGTTTGGAGCAAAATGGCACAGTTCAACGGTTTTGCAGCAGATTGGTGCGGAAATTTTAAATTGAAGCAGTGGGGTGTAATCGGTTCATGAGTGTGATCCCTGTATATTTAGCACCACTACTGGAACAGAGGTATCTTTGTGACTAGTATAAATTCCATGCAGACAACAAAATTTCCATATATGAAATCTTCGTGAATGTCCAAGTACTTTAAGAAATCTAATAATGGGATATATTACCTAATATTAGATGCTTCTAATGTCTTAATAATGATGCACAGAACTAAATTATTTAGCCTGTAACTAATAATGATCCATATGGCCTAATATTTTTAACCAGTCTACAAGCTTACTTTCAGGCATAATATATTTTTCAATATTCTTTCCAAAGAAAGTCCTCAGATTCCCACCCAGTGGTCCACAACAAGTAACAGAAGTGCTTAAAGTGGTTTGTGAATAACCAAAGTTTGAGAAACACAGATACAGATGTTAATTACCTCGTCTTCAGGATAACCTCCCGATAAACAAATCGAAAAAGCACCTTCATTCTGGCGCCCATGTATCCCAGCTACATGGGGTCTGTGTACACCAGATTCAGACACCTAAATTGAAACAGTTTATAATATAATGTACCAGATAGAGAGATACCTTTCACCTGAGATTCAGAAACATTACTTTTAGGATTTTAAAACTCTAATGATTTTAGATCAAGGAATTTATCATGAACAATATAATTAAAACACAATGATTATATTATTTAAACAATGCCACACTCAAGAAGTAAAATTTAACTATTGCAAGCTATTAAAAAAAGGTCAGAAGCTTAAGAATAAAAATATATACCTTACAGGTAAAAACCTCAATGCAAATAATTTTGTCACTACAAGTGAACATATTAGTATCATATGGGTGTGTATGAATTGGAATTTTATACATAACCTTCAAGGTTCTGAGCTACTAAGGAAAAATATCACATAATAAATAATACACATTTCATCTTAAAATTAAAGTGTTTGTCTTTAAACAAAGCTTATTTTAACATAGGAGGGAAGATAACTACCAACAGGATTTAATCTTTGAAAAGAGAATTTAAGATTTGGACACAATTGTTAGATAACAAATTTAGGAATTTGCATTAAAGTTAATACAAGAATATCGGTGATAAAAGGAGTACGGTTGTGAGATTTCTTTCAAATTAATAGCTTCTTCACATTCGCACTCTGAGCTGACCATAAAACAATAATTTATCACTTATATTCTTCAGAAATCAAGCTTGAGATGAACCCTGAGCTCCAGATTCAATTAGTGAACTAGAATGCACTGAATGAAAGGAAGCACAATAAATTTAGATATTTATCTTAACAATTACGACTTCATATACATGAAAAATGTTTAACATTACCTGTATACGAAATTTCCACATTGTTCCCACTTCAACACCTGGGATTGGTCCAAAATGATTAGAACGTACGATGGTACACTGTGTTGTTCGTCCTGCACATGCCATTCCTCTGCCCCAATCTCTGGAAGATACCGATGAATGACTAGCCATTTTTGACTTTTTTTTACTAAGTTGCAATTTTTCACCAGGTTTAATGATCTTATCATTATTTATGCACTTTGGGCAATACCTACAATACATAAATAACATAATACCTCTTAAATTACAGTGCCAGGAAACAAGTTAATTCTCTTCTAAATAGAATACATATATATATATACAGCGAAAAAAATCCCCAATTTCAAACACATCCCATGATACATTAGAGTTAACCTCTTAACTAAGAATAAACTATACAATGTTGAAAAGCAAACATAATGCAAAAAGTCTGTAGGAAATGCATAAGTATAACCTACTCCAAACCTAGAAAATAAATATATGCATATACAAAACCTCCATCTCAAATATTTCTCTCCCATCTAATTTAATGAGATAAATAAGAGGTTCTCGAACCGTAGAGCAAGAGACATTTTTCGTATATGAAATTATTTTCAACTATATACTCACTGGCTGACAAAATTTAAGAAATTCATTTGTTAATGTTAAATTTTTAGTCTATTTAAATAGATAGTATTATTAAATATATTAATAAAATACATCAAAACATTAACAAATTCTAAGCCCGCTCCAACTTTCAGAACTACCCCTGTAAAAAATATCTAGTTACAGCCCTGAACTAAATGATACATCACCATCCACACTAGGATGGGGAGAAAGAAAGCCCAGATTTATTATAAATAGGCATAAAATTTTCAGGGACATAAAATTTAAGACTGCGACTTTTTTTGCCCCCTATTTTTTATCATAGTCAATTTACTGCAGAATCTCGTCGATCCACAGTTCCTAGGAAAGCCCTTCCTCTCTATCCAACACTATTTTGTCTTAACTTAAAACAGGGTGTAAAAAATCATGATTTTTTTTAAAATGTAAATTGAATTTTTATTGGTCAAGATTGTATACCTCAGAAATAAATCAAAATTTTCATTCAGCTTCATTTATGTATGATTTTAACATTCAATTTACTTTTCTTAAGTGGTAAGTGAATATCTAAATAACGTATTTAATAATATAAAAAACAAATATTCAACGTCTTGATTTCTTGTTTATCGAGACTACAATATACATTAGAGATCTCAATTATGATATTATTAAAAACCAACATTTAAGGATTTAAATAAAAGTGCCAATTTTGCTGCCTTCTCAACTCCTCTAATTGATTTCAGAACTTGCTATGCACAAGTCTAAATATTGAAAACATCCTTTCAACTCCAGAAAAGTTCCTTTTAGCTGTAGGTAGTTCCTCAATATCTCTCTCTCTCTCATCAAGTTGCTTTTGGCGAACACATTCTTTTATGAAGGCCAGTGATGATGTGAGATGAGATCCTAATGTTTGTTTGTTTGAATTTTTAATGGCACAAGAACATCTGGGCTATACTGGGCCAAACATGGTGCGAGAGATCCTAATGAGTGAATGATGACTAATAATGAGGTATAATTGTATTTTTTTGTTACAAAACCTATTGCTTGTTCTTCTTCACTTCTTGAAAAGTATTCTGCTTTAAAATTTGGTGATAATAAATGTACCAAATAGTGAGCTGGAGATACAGTTTGTCCATAGTGTATTTTAAACATCTAAACGTACGAAGCTGTGTCACTAGCAAGGTCCTAGAGATCTTTCCAAACTTCTACTATAGAAATGCTACAACTATTTTTTAATTTGATCTAAAATAACACAAAATTATTTCCGCCGAAGGAGAAGGCTTTCAACATTGCTCTTTATATGCATGTTCATAACTTTTAAGTATATCTTTGCATCTATTATATAGATCTTCATTTTCAACCATCTGCATGAAAATTGGGCAGTTTTTAATAAAACTCTCCAAACAATTGCATATAGAATTCCAACTCACTTTTCTAGGTATATTCAATACTGTGCCACTTAATTTATTATATCTGGCCCAAGCAAAATGATGGTTTTGAAAATATTGTGTGATTTGAATATGTTATGCTATGTTAGATTAAGGAAATACCTAATAAACACACACTACTTTCACCTTTAGAAATAATTAACCATGAACAACTGCAGTGAAATTATCAGAAAAGTTGTTTTTGCTTGTACTGTGCTTTACAAAATAAGACCTTCGTATTTTAAATTATTTTTTCATAAGCACTAAAAAATCAACTTAAATCAGATTTAAACCCTTGATTTATTTAAAAAACATTAACTCAAACTTATTTTAAAATGTAAATTAAAAAATTCAACTTAAAGCATTGATTTTGAAAAAGATAAATTTTGATTTTGTGATATTTTTTTTTTTAAATTGCATGATTAAAATCACTGATTCAAATCATTGACACACTGACTTAAAAACTATGAAAAATTCCGTGAAACAGCTACTTTCCCCAACAGCAGAAAAATAAAAAATTTTGCCCTCACATAAAATAAATTCATTCATAAAAATATTATTTTATAATAATGCATATAAAGTAAGCATAAATGCCTGCCCCCTGCTCGTCTGTCTTTGCGATTTTCCACCACAAGATATTTTCATGGGTAGTTAACTTCGAAGACCAAGTAGAAACATTCGGCCTCCTAAAAATGGCTAGTATGAACACTGTATACACACACAGTACGAGGTAGAATTTCTTATAATGGACTATTTCTTTATAAAATATACAGTGTGGTGGTGGGGGGCAAAACAGAGTTCATATTATTATTTTTTAAAGAGCAAAATTAAAGAGTTAAGGACTTTTTGAAGACCTAAAACAGAAAATTAAGGATACACAAAACCCCTAATTTAACACTGAATAAAATGAAAGTAAGGCTCATAGCGAACTTTTAGCAAGAAACTAGGGACCACTAGAACTAGGACATTAGAAAACAAGGACCACTTAAAAAAAATTACCACCAATAAGAACCTAATACAGTGATTCGTATACATGACGTTTTTAAAGTAATTGTCACTAAAAATTTAAATAGAATTCATCGATATTTTTTTTATATACAGTAAAACCTCGATAATCCGTCAGACACAGGACCAGAGCGTCGACGGATAATTGAAAAGATGGTTAAGCGAGAAGGGGGAAAATTTATAGTAACTGTAGTATATTTTTATTAAAATTATATATTTAAAAAAAATTACATTGTGAAACTTGCTGAAGGCACACACACACAAAGTTTATTTGAATCTGAAAGATGAACACCTTGAGAATGTGCTTGAATGAACCATTGATAAACAACTGTATCCAGCTCTTCAAGTGATGATTTTTTTTTATTCTCTTCTTCACTATTATGTCGTTATCAGAAGTAAGTTTGGAAATGTGGCTTTCGATTTTGTTGGCATCTCTCTTAATATCGTTCACAGTTGTTCGGAACACACCCCAAATTGGCATGATGCTAACTAAACTTTCTCCCTTTCGTAGACGCTTAATGATCTCCATTTTTTTTCTAAACAAATTGAGCACAACAGGCTTACGTTTTTCACTCATTGTTTTCGAACAATTGTTAGCACTAGCGTGACAATAAACATAACCCCGATATGTGCATATGAACAATTTGGACGGCAAGGCCATACTGACGTCTTGTACAGTCTGTGTGTGCCGGCGCTAACTTGAATTTGACGCCGATGGTTAAGCGAGAAAGACGGTAAATTGGGAGACGGATAATCGAGGTTCCACTGTATTGTTCTTTTTTCAGAGAGAGCAATTACAAAAAAATCATATATTTATACTACATCTAAAAAATGTATAAGAGAGAAACAGGCTATACAAGGAAGAGTAAATATTAGTGAAGGCTTTCAGTCAAAAATACCCAATTCAGTTCCATTTATTTATTTATTGCTATGTTTATTTCAATCATCCTGCAGTATTAAGCATCTTGAAAAAAATTTGTCGTGGTGGCACCCTAGTTCGCATACATGGTTGCGCCGGGTCTAGAGTTATGGCTGATTTTTAAATTTTAAGGTAGACATATCGATGGAAAAAGTTAATAAAAAATCTGGTGATTGTAAGAGATGAATATATTTTTTTCCCTTATTAAGAAAGCAAGCTTCTTAAAATAAATGTGTAAGACAGCGAGGTTTCTAAAATAAATATGAAACTTTTACAAGGAAATAAGATGCATCGTATCGCACCTACGGAGATGCCAAACTGGTGCACATGGAAGAGAACAAATGTCGTATGTAAGGCTACTTTTTATTACAGAGTTTACGAATTCTAAAGTAAGGATGTTGAGTTGATACACTACATCCAGAAGTATGGCTTCAAACAATCCATAAAAATAAGAACATGGAAGCAAATAGTGTAGACTGGAATTCTGGTTTGGGGCCTGGGACAGGACGACAGCAAAGGAGACAAAAACAGGGTGGCCTGGTGCGAAATTTTCTCTAGTTATAATTAAACACAAATCTTTAAAAAAATTTTGAGGGTTTCTACATTAGAAAAGAATAAGTTCTTTAGAAACAAAAAACACTTAAAGTAATATGCATGTGTAAAATTATATACAATATATTTAAAAAAAAATATTCAATGATCTGTTAGCTTTTGAAAACTATCTGAATAGGAGGGAGAGAATCTGATAAATTTTTTAAAGGTCTATAAAACCTGTCCCTGCCTGACATGTCTAGAGTTGAAATCCCACCACACAGTATAGATGTGAAGTCCTGCACCTTCTTCCTGACAAATCAGTATTCACCAGTGTGAATCTTATTGCACGACAATTGCTTCCGGAAATACCTTTATAAACATATGAATATTATGGATTACTTCCACTATTATATATGTTATGTTACTTCATGCCATTGATAGCCTGTTTCAGGCAGTTCTGCTCAAATAATAGAACCACAAGGTACTTGCACTGATGCTATTGCTACTAAACATTAGCATAATAATTACATTGTATTTTGAAGTATTGGTTATATATTAAGGTGAATTATTCCATTGTGTTCAACAACTTTTAAAACATATGTGAAAGTATTAAAATCACAATCCTAGCTAAAATTACGTTGCACATGTGGTAAAAAATGTCATTTCAGACATTTAAGACATTAACTTAGGATTTTTTTCACTAAAAATGCCCGATACATTCAGAATTTAAAGATATTGCCAAAAAATAAATTTATGAACAATCAGGACACTATCCTGGAACTTTTTAGGGGGTGTTCAGTTAAATTTGACATATGGTCACCTTTTATAGCCTACCTCTATTATAAGACTGTTTTAAGGGTGTTCAGCAAACTAACCTTCCAAAATTCCCCGCCTTTTCCATGCCTCGTCAATAGAAACATTTTTAAAATTCCCCGAATTTAAAAACCTTACGCTGTACTGCAATACAGTCATATATGCATAACCTAAATTATGCGATGTACTTTTCATGAAGCAATACAGAGTTTCACCAGGAGATTCCATAACAAACAGTTATTTCGACACTGGCGTAAGGTTTAAAAACACGACGTTTCGGGAGCCAACTGCTCCCTTTGTCAAATGAAGGCAGCTGCCTCATAAGTAATGATACTCCTGATGAAGGACTGCTGCTGATGCATCCGAAAGCTTGAGTGATCTTTTTCATTTGCTATTTTATCAGCGTTTAACACTTTGTATGTAAATTTCCTATCTGGTACCCTGTCAGTGTGTGTGTGTATATATATATGGCCTGCAAAAGGGTTGCTGGTATCTAACTGGAAGGAGACCCACACGCTGAACGTGTGTGACAATGTGTGGAACCGGCCGGGCCAGTAACCTAGTGTCCTACCCCGCCTTCAAGTGGTGCGGGCCGGGCTTTCTATCCAAGAGGCAAATTAATATTTGCTGCACGGATGGAAAGGCGGAAGGGGAGGGCTAATTCACCAACCCGTCTAGCCAGCGTGGTGAAATGATGGCTAATTCCTCCAATATGCTAATACACCAAAAACCATGGCCCCTAGTCTCCAGGTGCTGGAGTGCTCCTGATCAAGGCAGCGGTCAGCGTGGCATGAAAGCAGGGGGTGCTAAGAATCACTGGAATGGCCCAGGCTGCCGTTTGTTATTGACCTTGGCAACGTATAATGGACGATCCCTTGCTTCTGAAGCAAAACTTCAAGAATTGGAAGAAGAACTTGACAAGATCAAATGGGACATTGTAGGACTCAGTGAAGTTAGAAGAAAAGGTGAAGAGTTGGTGGAACTTAAAAGTGGACATTTGTTTTATTCAATCGATCAGAGAAGGCACTTGATAATGATGATAATACTACATCCACATCATATAGAGGAACGGAAACTGGAAGAACAAGTGGTGTTGGCTTCTTAATCAACAAAAGAATTAAAGACTACCTTCTTGAAGTCGAAAGCACGTCAGATCGAGCAGCGAGGCTCGTTGTTCAACTAACCCAGCGATACCAACTTCAGATAGTACAGGCATATGCACCAACATCAAGCCATACCGACGAGGAGGTTGAGGAATTCTATGAAGAAATCAAACAGCTACATACCAAGGGGAAACAACACATCAAGCTCATCATGGGAGATTTTAATGCAAGAATTGGACAACAGGAACAAGGAGAGACATCGGTTGGTAAATACGGATATGGGGAAAGGAATGAACGTGGCGATCAACTCATCGAATTTGCAGAAGCTGAAAACCTTAGCATCATGAATTCATTTTTTAAGAAGAAACCGCAAAGAAAATGGACATGGAAACACCCAAATGGGGGAACTAGTGAAATTGACTATATCCTGGCAAACAAGAAATCAATTATTGAAGATTGCAGTGTACTGAACAGATTTAATACTGGAAGTGATCATCGAATGGTGAGATGTAAAATGCACTTAAATACTAAACTAGAAAGGCAGAAGCTCATTAGGAAACAAGTATGTAAGAGGGTGGATTTAAAGAAATTAAAAGAAAATACTGAGGCATTCAAGTTGGAATTAAAAAATCGCTTTTCTGCACTGGAAGGACTTATTGAAGAAGTTGACATCTCAGAAGCAAATGAAAACATTGTTAAGACAATAATTGAAACTGCTGGGGAAATTGGTGGTGTAATATGTAAAAAGCAGAATAGCAAATTATCTGAGAAGACGAAACAACTCATGAAAAGGCGAAGACTTATGAAGGTGGACAATCAAAATACCAGTTGCAAGATCGAGTATGTAGAACTTTGCAAAACTTTGCGCAAAAACATGAAAGAAGATATAAGAAAATTCAATTGTGAGTTAGTAAGGAAGGCCATTGAAAGCAACAAGAGCCTTAGGGTTGTTAAAGGGAGTTTGTCTATTGGGAAGAAACACATCATTGCATTAAAAGGAGAGGATGGCACTGTAACAAGAAATAGGGAAGAAATACTTAGAAGAGTTGAAGAATTCTACAGAAAGCTGTATGAGGGAAACAGTGGATTAAACGAAGACTCTGAGATAGTCGAAGGAACAGCTCCTAAAATCTTAAAAGAAGAAGTAGCATTTGCAATAAAAAGTAT
>QLNU02002277.1:0-11542 GCA_006491805.2 Dysdera silvatica | reverse complement strand
TAGTATAATAAATTCCCCCACGAAAACTCACAAAAATCTCGCCCCGGAGGCTTTTCTGTGTTGACCATATTTGGCAATTGTGTTATCCCTGCGGAGGGTAATAATACCTTACATCTTTACATACGGAGAAAGAGAGCGTTGTTTCCTGTCCTCATTCGTCTAGCGGTCCAAGACACTCCGGGCTAAACGGAGGGACCCTGGTTCGAATCCAGGATGGGGAAAGCGTCTCTTTTTCTCCAAAATTACACAAGCTCTAGTTTGAGCTGTAATTAATACGTGGGTGGCAAAAATTATAGTATAATAAATTTCCCCCACGAAAACTCACAAAATTCTCGCCCCGGAGGCTTTCTTGTGTTGACCATATTTGGCAATTGTGTTATCCCTGCGGAGGGTAATAATACCTTAACACCTTTACATACGGAGAAAGAGAGCGTTATTACCTGTCCTCATTCGTCTAGCGGTCCAAGACACTCCGGGCTAAACGGAGGGACCCTGGTTCGAATCCAGGATGGGGAAAGCGCCCCTCCAAAATTTCACATAAGTTCTAGTTTGTTTCAATTAACATGTGGGTGGGCAAAAAATTATAGTATAATTCTGATAACATTCCTCACGAGTAATTATACATTTTCCTCATACAATTCATAATCTAGTGAAAGAAAACTAAATCTAAAACAATCATGTTACATAATCAAAGATGTAGTTTTACCAAGACTCTCCGTTATCTTCATATCATTAAAAGTCATAATGAACGTTAACTTTCCGAAAGTCTTACTCAAATCTGGGACATATTTTCACCGTAATATGTTGCCTCTACAAGCTTGCTCAATTTAAACAAACTTTACACAATCATTACAACACACTTATATAAATTCAATCTCATTTCCTAGTAATAATATTGGCTATTTAAAAAAAGACCACCATTTCATATATCATACATAATCATAACGACATTATCTATCAATTTAAACCACTATATTATACATAATTCTCGAATCAGGAATGTATCAATAAATTCCAAAATATAAAGATTTAAGTACGTTCCAAATATAAATGTATAAGTAAATTTTTAAAATATAAATGCATCGATAAATTTTAAAAACATATCAACTGCAATACACGAATACAGTCATTTTCAAATTCACTACGTATCATACAATTCATTTGTCGATAATGTCTTATCATCTCCTTTGCGTAATTTGCACACAGTTCGTCTTTTCCACTTTATTTCACCAGTTCTTATCTATTGTTTACATTATCGGTTAGTTCATTTCGTTATCATGTAGGCGGCTGATGTTGTCCACGTTTGTATGGATTTTACCTTTTCGATATTGAATGGTTAAATCAAACCTTTGGAGTGATAATGACCATCTTTGTAGTCTGGGTCCTTGAGGGCAGGACATTGTTAGCTACGCCAATGGGTTGTGGTCTGAACGTATGAAAATTTTGTTTCCAAACACATAATGTTCGAATTTTTTCAACGCGAACACAATCGCATAAACTTCTCTTTCAATTGTTGACCAATTCTGTTGTGTTTTAATCAATTTTTGGCTCGCAAAAGCAATGGGATATTCCTTCCCATCTCCGTTGATCTGTGATAAGTAGCAGCCCACATCTATCAGACTCGCATCAGTATCGATAGTAAACGGTAACGAATAATTCGGAGTATGAAGCTCTAAGACGTCCATTAGTCTTTTCTTCAACGTAGTCAGAGCCAGATCGTGTTTGGCTTCCCAGGGAATTTGGTTAGGTACTCCTTTCTTCGTTAGGTCTGTTAGCGGAGATGCCAAGGTAGCGTAATCTGGAACGTGATCCCTGTAATAATTTAGTAATCCCATGATGCTTCTCAATTGTTTCTTTGTCGTCGGTTTTTGAATTTTCCTTATAACCGCTAGCTTTTCAGGATCGGGTCGTATCTTCCCTTCTCCTACAACATGGCCTAGAAATTTTACTTCTTTCCGTGCAAACTGAGTTTTTTCGATGTTACCAGTAAATCCAAAGTGTTTCAATGCTTGTATAACACGTCGTAAATGTATCATATGGTCTTCCCAAGTCTGCGAAAAAATAGCGATGTCGTCAATATATGCTGCAGCATACTTCTTATGTCGTTTCAGTGCAGTGTTTACCGCTCGTTGACAAGTAAATCCAGATCCTTTTAATCCGAACGGCATAACGTTCCATGTATAAGTCCCGTTGTGTGTGCGGAATGCTGTTAAATGTCGACATTTTTCATCTAATTCTATCTGCCAATAACCTCGAAAAATATCGAGCGTGGAAATATATCGGGCTCGCGCCATTTTCTGGAGTAGTTCGTTTTGATCCTGCATCGGATAAGCGTCATCTTCGGTAATTGTGTTTAGCGCTCTGAAATCTACGCACATTCTCATACTAGAGTCGCGTTTCGCCACGCATATCACGGGATGTGCTTGGGTAACACATGCTTCTTGGATGGCATTAGACATGAGTGATTCCTGGATTTGTGCTTCGACCTTTTCTTTTAACGTTTCCGGGATACGATAGCAAGGAACTTTACTCATTTGTGAATTTGGTTTTAGTTTTATAACATGTTTCACAGCAGTTACTCGTCCTAATTTTCCTGAAAAAAATCATGGTTTTCGTATATAATCTGTTTCAATTGCCGTATCTGGTCACTCGTTAAAATATCTGTATATTTATTGGTTATCACTTCTTTCAGATTCTCACGTTCATCACATTGTAACGGTACAGTTTGTACATCCCCAAATTCTTTATCTTGTTCAAAAATCACTCCTAACGCATTTACCCGGTGAATGTACTTTCTTAGCTTGTTTACATGTACGTGCCTGACTGTCCGATCCGGTAGTTCTATAATATAACTATGTGGACTACGTTTCTTTATAATTGTCGCAGGTCCCATCCATCTCGATAATATTTTGTTGCTACTATCCGGCATTAAAACAACGACCTGTTCGTTTACTTCAAAACTCTTCGGACGTGTTCTCAAGTTATATCTATGTACATATGCGGATTTTTGAAGTTCGGATTTCAGTCCGGCCTGTTCCGCAGCTGCTTCTAATTTCCTTTTTAAACTTTCCAAATATTCTTGTACTGGCATAGTTAGCTTCACAGGTTCTGTCTCATCTCCGGTCCACGATTCTTTCAAAATAGATAGTGGCCCTCTCGGAATCCGGCCATATACTAGCTGATATGGACTAACCGATGTTGTCGAGTTGGGTATTTCTCGACTCGCCCATAACAAAAAAGGAATGTAATTGTTCCATCCTTTAGGATATTTCAAAATAATATGATGAAGCATTCGTTTTAAAACGCCATTAAATCGTTCGCATAAACCGTTAGCCTCTGGGTGGCCTGGCGTGGTAAAACGTGGTGAAGAACCAATTCGTTTCAGCATTTCTTGCGTAAGTTGAGATGTAAAATTCGTTCCGCGGTCAGTAACAATAACACGGGGAATCCCAATCCTTGTGAATATCTTTAATAAAGTATCGCACGTGGTTTTCGCTGTGAGGGATTTTATCGGCTCCGCTTCACACCACCTACTGTGTCCGCATACCATTGTTAAAATATATTTGTGTTTCCCAGTCGTAGTTGGATCTATTGGACCAACAATATCGCAAAAAACAGTATCAAAAGGCAAAGGGGGAGTTTTTATAGCAGTAATCGGAGTCCGGTCTTTTACAGATGTTCCGCGCTTCATTTGACAATCATGGTAGGAATTGCAATAATCCTCAACTTCCTTCCTCATATTTGGCCAAAAAAAAGATAACTTTATTCTTTCTAATGTTTTCTTGCTCGCAAAATGTGCTCCGTAAATTGAATCATGTGCAAGTTTTAAAATGCGTTCCCTGTGTGATGAAGGAATAACGAGTTGTTTATTTTCTAAACCCGCTATCTTGTCTCGCTTGTATAGAAGTTCGTCTACAATTACGTACCCGAATTTGTTTTGTTTAGCTTTTTCCCATACATCTGTTAAGGTTTTGCAAGACGACTGTTCGTTCTTAAACATTCCTCTCTCGGAAAGCATAACGTGGCTATCATCGGTCTGTGTTTCTGCAGTCGGAGGGGGCGATGACCTTGAAGGCGAAACTTCTGTTTCTCCTATAAGTGCTTCGAAATCGAAACCATTTTCGGACGGGACTATTTCGTTTTCTAAGTTAGATGGGGTTTCACGCTCTCGTTGCAATAATCTTTTATAAATTGCATCTGGGAGTAAACATTGTTCATTTAATTGCGGAACCAACGCACACATTATTTCTTCGTTACATGCGGTAATTGGATCGTCAGAAAGTCTAATTTCAGCTTTAATTAACTCAGCAGTAACTCCTTCACCACTGGCGGGGACCAATCTAATCCTGGTTTTTGGCACTGCATTACTTTTTGGTAGCAAATTTTCTCTCACTGTGGTTACATTTACCCCAGAGTCGATAAGAGCCATACATTCTTTTCCATTAATTAAAATTTTTATTCGTTTTAATTCAATACCTGTAAGTTGGTTTGTTGTGCTAATTTCTGCTCTAGCGATAATTGGATCTGACCCTGCGTTACTTTTTTCTTCGGTTAGAGAGTGTGTGTCTACCCTTTTAGGAATGGTTTTCGATCTCTCCATGCAAGTATTATATTGATGACCGGACCTTTTGCAAAAAGTACAAAATTTGGAGTTCCAGTTTGGTCGGGAACTTCCCGAAAGTTGCCATTGTTGTCTAAAACGGTTATCATTGCTCGTTCGTGTATTATATTGTTTATTTTGAAATGGGGGCGATTTGTTTCTTTCAGTATTCATAACGTTTGTATCTCTCCATTTGTTAAAATTCCCATAAGGAGTCTGGGGTTTTGTCTCTTCCACTCTCCCTCTCGCCGAATCATAGTGTGGTCGATAGTTAAATGGCATTTTACCTTTCCCTTTTTGAGTTGTCTCGAATGTCTGGGCCAATTTAGAAATTTCTTCGGACTTAAAATTCTTAGTCCCCTCTTGTAAATGTATATAATTTTTGCATTCCTCGCTTAAAGAATCTCGCAACTTGTCCGCGACGATTAAATCTTGTAACTCCTGTAAATTTGTAACCTCTCTCGATACCTCGTAATAACTTCACATACATTTTAATCGTGATAAATACATGGGAAATGATTCATCTCGTCCCCTTTGTGCGTTCAAAAATCTCTTTCTATATTCTAAGGGAGTAAGGTGTGATAATTCAAGTAATTTTTCCTTTATTTTCTCGTAGTCGTTTAGTTCCTCAGCCGTTAATTGTGATATAACGTATTGACCCTTTCCTCCTAATTTCGGCAAAATTATCATTGCTCTCCTATCATATGGTACACCTGCATGCTCAAATATTTTTTCCACATTCATAAAATATTCGGGATATCTCTCAACCTCGATCGGTAAATCTGAAAGTGTACTTCGAACCGAATTAATCTGATCCATCCTAAACCTAGATTCTCCCGTTCCTCCTCTGTTCTCATCTAAACCAAAATTCATATTCATCTGGAGCTGAATTTCTAATTTCCTTATTTCTGCCTCAGCTTTAATTTTTTCCATCTCAGCTTTATTTTTTTCCCTATCTCTTTCTATTTCTGCCATTTTTATTTTATACTGACATTTAATTTCAAACCTTCTTAAATCCTCTTGGCTTCCTCTACTCGAACTACTTCGCGAAGACGTTGACCGTAAATCATCGACATCGTAATGTGGGTTTCTTTCCCTACTCTCTAACGCTTCATCTGGAGCATCTGGTATTTGTCCGACCGCTACCCCTTCAATTACCCTCTCTACATTCGAAGTTTCTTCGTGTGCACGCGTATTCATTGACCTCGTATTCATTGTAACTTATTTCTTTCTACTTCCCTTCTTTCAATTCTCAAATCTAATCTTTGCTAATATTTGCTATACGTTTAAATTGAATTTCCCGTTTTCCTCTTCTTACACAACTATCTCTTAATTATTCAAATACATAGCATGCAACATTCCAAATTTCCTTACTATATCGTATATATATCATTCACCATATATCGCACTTCCTATCTTATATATCATATCATATCCCATATATTATATCCCGTATATCGTATTTCATATCTCAAATTTCATATATCGTATTTCAAAATTCATATATCATATTTCAAAATTCATATATCATTTCATATTTCAAAATTCATATATCATTTCATATTTCAAAATTCATATTTCAAAATTCATATATCATTTCATATTTCAAAATTCACATATTTCATATTTCAAAATTCATATATTATTTCACATTTCAAAATTCGTATACCACATTTCTCACTGCCTATTTCATATATTATATTTCAAACATCCCATTTTTCCTATTTCATATCCTATTTTTCACTTTTCATATCCTACTTTCCAGATTTCATATTCTACTTTTCATATTTCACATCCCACATTTCATATTTCATATCCCACTTCTGACACCAAAAATGTCCTATCTTCCCTTTAAAGATAGGTGGGTTCTTTCATTCCCACTTAAACAGTTCCTTGAGCGGAATATAAATGTAAAGTACTTACATTTTTGTTGGCTGTCCACCATCATAAATAACTTCATGTTGATAAGATTCGTGGTATCCATTGTAAGTTGAGAAGAATATGCGCTTTTTAAACACCAATTCTTTATTCACATGAATTAAAGGGTTATACAGATATTTCATTTAATAACGTAAGAGGTCATTTCGAGCTATGCCCGGCCGCGCTTACAGTCAGTTCCAGACCAGATTTAAAGGCATTCTCCTTGAGTTTGCTGTATGTTTCTCATTTATAGTTTTGATACATCCGAAACTTTGTCCAATGGGACTATTGGGATTTTAACTAATGGGAAGAGATGTTACGGGAGTCAATGAAATCATTTATAGATCCATATGGACCATATACGTCGTAAGTTGAATGCCATTGTTATTACATATTGAGCGCGCGTACAAGACTTTCAAGCTAGCTGCTATTATATATTTAAATACATTGGAAAAACGAAATATTTAATAATATTGAATCTTAATTAATTTAATTTGGTTTAAGGACTTTAACTTTTATTTAAAGGCATAACACATACCTTCTGCATTTTTTTGGAAGCGAAACGTAGAAACATAAGGCTGGCGTGGCCGGTTCGATGTGCAGTTTGGCATACAGCAATAACGAGGCATAGCTGTTAGAAAAAAATGCATAATTTTTAAGATAACTCAAAATGGAGATTAAAGCAACATTAAAGTTCATCATTATTTAGACCAGACAAGCAAATAACCAGCTCATCTGGAGCAACCAACTACATTGTAAGTATGGACAAGTAGAAGTTTGGGGATTAGTACAGAATATGGTAAGTCGACCAACTTCTGTGCAACTCCTCCACGATTCTATCAAGTAAGGCAACTGTGCTGCGATTTCACCATTTTGAAAAGCAATTTATTTTTGGTATAAAAAAAAGTTCGATGCTCTTTTACAATACAGTAACCATTTCCGTTTAATGTTTTGTCGAGTGTTTCCTTACCTACATTTTTTTCCTACCCTAATCCTGATGTTCTCCTCCTTTTTTATATTATCCTCCTTTTTCCCAAATGTAAGTACAATTTCGAGTTTTTTCTATTCGCAATTTAATTTTCACATAATTTATTTTTACGTCTTTTTTATTTATTCTTTTGTTTTTCAACTGAGAAACACTTTTAAATCATGTGCATGATCAAGATTGACGGCATCAGCAACATCCGCCCATATGGAGACAAGGGGGCTTGAGCCCCCCCTAGCCGTTCAAAAATTTGATTTCCCCAATTCTGCTATGTATTTATTTTAAAAAAATTTACTGTCACATTTTAAAATAAGGTACTTTTTAGCGTATTATTAATTGTTAAGCAATACCAATTAGTTTTGCAGCATTTTAGTATCATGTATATTCACCAAAATATTTGACAGCCTTGAGTAGGAGGTAATAATTTTTCTCAACCCCCTCCCTAGAAGTACACATATGGGCACCACTGAATCCCCCATAAAGAAATTTAGTTTAAAAGAGCTTTTTTTTATGCCTAGCACTTTCCCGAAGGCTATAAAACATCGCTATCGTGACGCAGAATGCGTTTCGAAATGTATCAACAAGGAAAGCCCTTTTGGAGGCATTCAAAAGCCCAGTGGTTTTTGTTTTTAATGAACTCATGAATGTCCACTCAAGTAACAAAAAGGGTGCAAAGTGCCGTTATGCACTTCGCAGTCCACCAATGAGAGTGGCTCTTACCAATACTCGGTGTTTTGTTTTGTTTTTTAATCAAAAACAATAAAGAAAGCCTCAATGTCTCGGTATCAATATTATATTTAATCATGTAACTAAAAGGGTGCAGGGTGCCACTATATGGTCCATCAAGGGAAGGGAGAGGCCTCGCCAACACTCGTTAACTCTGCGGTTATTCTTTTGAATCAAAAATAATCAAAAACATTAAAATAATTGTTTGTTTTGAAATAACGGAAGCTGAATTTAAATTAGGAAAAAAAATACTGGTAATATTAAAAAAAGTAAGAGAGTTAAAAGTAAGGGTAAGTTAAGTACGGATGAGATGCTGTCTTTCACAAGGCAAACCGGAAAAATTATTTCCCTGTTTCTTGGCAGCAATTAAAACCATTTTTCCCACCTCAAACATCCGATCCAAGGTACGTACACGTTTTTTACCTTTTTTAGAGTTGGGGGGAGGAAGAGGAGGATTCATGAAAATACGTCGGTGAAGTGTGACGTTTCAATATGGCGCTGGGCACAAACAAACTGCCATGCGCTATGTTATGCTTATGAGATAGATTTAAAATGTCCCCATTTTATGAAATTTCCGTGTTTTTTTCGGATCAGCCGAAACTGATCCAACGTGCAGAAAACGCCATACGTTCTTCGCATATTCAATCTTTTTGTTTTATGACCCTGATAATGAAGGAATGCGAGAACAAATTCATGCTTCCATGAAGAGTAAAGTATATAGTTTTAAGGAACTGCTCCCTGTGTGCGTTTGTGTATGTATGTATATATACAGACGCACTGAAAGAGCAATTTATTATATGCACTTGTATATTATTTCTCTGGAAGAGGTACATATTTGGTTGTGTAACTCTCAGTGCGCTTATAAAAAAATTTTGCAGGAAATTAAAGGGCCATAAAAACACTTGACAGATTCGTAACAAATTAAATTTTTTTCAATAATTTCATGAACGAAGATAAATTGTTCTTTCAGTGTATACATATATACAAGATCCGTTTTTTTGGGGAGGGGCTTGGTCGTACCCCACTTTCAAGGAAATAAAAAAAATAGATTATAAAAATTTATTTTAAGGGACCAGCCTTAACAAAAACCTGGCTACGTCGTTGATGGGGGTTGTAATTAGAAAAAGCAATTATAGTTCATATTATTAGATATTCTGCCATATCCCCCTACAGACAAAAAATAAATAAAAAATTGAAGATGTATAAAATCAAGACTGTGAATTTAAGGAGAAAAGGATTGATTTTCATAAAAGATCAAAACATTTTTTAAAGAAAATGATTGAGGCATCAAGACTTATTAATATAACAAGAATTCTGAACAAAACTACCCAAAGTATATGGACATGTTTTGAATATATATACATATATTAACCCCCCGCCCCACCCCCCAAAATAAACAAAAAACATGTGATGCAAACAAAATACAACAAATTAAATGCTTTTGTAACCTACATGAACACAAAAGTTTGAATAAAAACTAGATATAAAAATTTATTAAACAAACCACTAAATTTAAAATTCAGCTTCCTAATTCTCTTACGTTAATATCAGAAATTTGGTCCAACGTATAGGCGAATACAGAAAAAAATTCTTTCAGGGGGGAGAGAGGCACGGTACTATATAACTACACATTTTTGTGACTTACTCTAAAATATAATTGGAAGAGTTAATGGCTAATGACTATTTTGTGAACTATTTAAAAATACAGGCAGAATTTAATTTTTTTTTAAAATCTAAATTCTAATGCAGTTGAGAAGATTTTTTTAAAACAATGATCTCATTATTGTCGTTTTCCCTTGAAGTTGTGCAAAAGTACTTAAATGAAGTCCTTTTTTAATACATATTTATTTATTTTTTCAATTTCAAGAATGGTGTTTTTGAGTTTATATACATATTAAAAAAGCGATAAAAAATCTTCTCAGTACATATGTATATCACAGAGAAAGTGCATATAGAGAGCTTTAAAATGAGATTTCTAGCTAAAATAGGTGCTGAGATATTTAC
Organism: Dysdera silvatica; assembly: GCA_006491805.2. Classification (NCBI taxonomy): domain Eukaryota; kingdom Metazoa; phylum Arthropoda; class Arachnida; order Araneae; family Dysderidae; genus Dysdera; species Dysdera silvatica. The sequence continues at coordinate 1,307 of QLNU02002277.1, read as the reverse complement.
ATGAATGTGACTCAAGATCACTGAAAAAGTTATTTTATTTTTTAATTTTCAAAAATTAATTACGGGAAAACGGAACCTCCAAAAATTATGAAAATAACTGTAAACAATTTTCATGGGTTTCATAGGTAAATAAAAATCAAAAATCATTGGAATCTGAAAATTAAAGATCTATGTCCCGGTAGATTTGACTTGGATGACCTTTGATAGAAATTATACATATTTGGACATTTTTGCCCAAAGTGCATGTTTGCGTTTGTCTTTTGGTAATCTATAAAAAGAACATTCATTCCTGACAGCCCGGTGGTTGCAACAAGCTGCAAAACATAAAACCATTTTTATTTGCAAGCTTAAGAAATGCTAATTACTACGATCGTCAACGTTAAGTCAATGGGCCCAATCTATTGCTTGTGCCCAGCAGCCATGTTGTGACGTCACGACTTCACCGACGTATTACCAAAAACGCCATAAACAACATGGCGGCTAGTCACTTTATTGATTGCCAGGTTTGGCAACACCGGCTAGAATTGAATGGGTAATGTGTCGTGCAGTAGTGCCCGTATTTTTTACTGCAGAGCTGGTTTCACCGTGGAACTGATCATTAATCAATCACGCAGTATCAGCTAAACCATCAGTATTTCTTTTGCATAATTAGTGCTCTGATTTGCCCACGTTCAACCATCCCAATTTTGTTATTTGCGATATGGATACTCAGTTAATCCTGATAATATAATCTGGGGAGAAGGTTGAATCACTTTTGACGAAAATCAACATGGGATTCATCTGTACGGTGTTCGTTTTTAACGAAAGTTTCCAAAACCTTGGGGGTGTGGTTTTTTGGTTTTTTTTATATCAGGGGTCGAAATTAACTTTTTAAATCAGGCGCACAAGTCCACTCTAGTCTTGTGACTTCGGTCACTAAATACTAGTTAGGTGTACAAAAACAGAAAGTAAACCTCAACATTAAAACTGGGTAAAATGTATGTGCAGCAATTATGTTTAAGCATGTACGCTAAAAAAATGCAACTTTAAAAATAATTGAACATTCATTTGTAATAAAAAAAAAATACAAAGCAAATGCAGATATATGGAGAAAATTATATAAAATTATTCCGTATGTCACTGTTCTTGAAAAATAAATGTCAGTAGCCATACTTTTGAATAGTTAGGTACACCCAAATTAAAAATTTACGTGCACGGATAAAATTTCATATTCACAATGTACCCATGCACCCGCTAATTTCGAACCCTGTTTTATATATATTTCTAAACATTCCGGAATAATATATCATGACGTCCCAGAATGGAAG
>QLNU02002275.1:0-13250 GCA_006491805.2 Dysdera silvatica | reverse complement strand
TAAAAATAAATGGTGAATATTTAAATCATCTGCGGTTTGCTGATGACATTGTTATTTTTTCAACGAACCCATCAGAACTCCAAGACATGGTACAGGAGCTCTCAACTAGAAGTAAAGAAGTTGGACTCAAGATGAACCTACAAAAAACTAAGATCATGTTCAATAATTTTGTAGAGGAAACAAAAATACAAGTTGACAACACTGAGCTAGAAATTGCTGATTCATATATTTACCTTGGCCAGCTGATTTCAATGGATGGCAACATTATGAAAGAACTCAACAGACGTATTAAACTTGGCTGGAGTGCATTTGGAAGAAACAGTTTTATCCTGAAGGGGAAATTGCCTTTGTGTCTAAAAAGAAAGGTCTTCAACCAGTGTGTATTGCCAGTCCTCTCTTATGGATCAGAGACATGGAGTCTAACAGTTGGAGCAATACGAAAGTTACAGACAACGCAAAGGAGCATGGAGAGGTGCATGCTTGGAATAACTAGGAGAGATCGAAAAAGAAACACTTGGGTGAGAGAGCAAACTAGAGTAGAGGACATCATTGTTAAAGTAAAAGGGCTGAAATGGCGATGGGCTGGGCATATTGCAAGAAGAACTGATCAACGATGGACAACAGAAATTCTGAACTGGATTCCAAGAGACCACCGAAGACCTAGAAAACGTCCTCAAACTAGATGGGTGGATGAAATAAGAAAACAGGTTGGGGTGACGTGGAAGCGAATTGCTCAGGATAGACTTGTGTGGAAAGCATTTGGAGAGACCTTCATCCAGCAGTGGATAGATAATGGTTGAATATGATGATGATGATGATATATATATATATATACATATGGCGGATAATATAATTTTGTGCAATATAAAAAATGTTATTTGTAGATCTAAGCTTTATTTATATTAGTTTGTTTAGCATTCTTCTAAAGTACAAAATTTTCAAAATTATCGCAAGTATTTACAGTAGAAAAAGAAAGCTAAAAGGAATTTAAAAATGCTAAAATTTTGTTTTTATATTTTAGCTAAAATGATAAAGGGAAAAAACCCAGCCTAAACTCTGCTTTACATATAATTGAACTTACGGAGAATCAAATCCAATTCAGTGAATGCAGTGACTACAATATGAGCGTAATGTGTTAAATTCTAAAGAGTATTAAACGCCATTTGAAGTCATTTACACATGAACTTTGCTTAAAGAAAAGCAGACTAGATTAAATTAAAAATGTTGTTTCGTGTGAAAATAGTGCGAATAACTTAGCAAAAGAATGGGTATTTTTTCACACTGAACATGTTAATTATCAGATTAAGTAAACGAAAAACCTGTCGTTTTGTACCTTATCGTATAGTGTTAGTGTTAATATTTATTTATTACAGTTATTGCCCGAAAGTATTTATCGTGAAATAATATCTAAATAGTTAAACGACAAAAAAATTCAAGATACAAAAAAATTGCGTATTTTGAAAATGTCAAATCATAAAACTTTCATGTCATGAAAATGTCTATTCACAAAATATAAAATTAAAAAAAACAAACATGAAATTACAAGATAAATGCATGTTCTACTGAACTGAGTAACTTGCGTACATATGAAGTAAGCAAGTGCATATCATTCCCAAGTATTTCTGCACTTGAAAACAATAACATGTAAAGCACTACATAATGAAGGAAGTTATGGTAACAGTTTTTCATATTATTTGATAGATAAGAATATTTATATTTATTTAACAGCCTCAGGTAATATCTGGCACTCACATGTCAAAGATTTCGGGAATTACCTATTTTAGGTTATATCCAACACGGTTTTTACCTAAAAAGATTATATTCCTTCCATTAATAGCTTTATTTCTATAAAGAATTGCGTCCCAAACAACACTATTAATTTAGATACAATTTTAATTTCTAAAGAAAGCAGCTAATGTTTTAAATATAAATTATCAGTAATGGCTAAATGAAATATAAACTGACGCAAATCTGTAAAAATAAACTCATAAATGAATTTTAGCAATAAAAACTCAACACTACCTTTACAGCTTTTTTTTAACCAATGGCTGGAATACACGTTGTCAGCAAAATCCAACGTTTCTTCTAGCGGCAACGGCTGATGGTAAAAGCTTGCGATTTGATTATGATTACAGACGAAGCATGAAAAGACTACTGTTTTTTAAGCAACATGCAAAAATGTGTGCAGACATGAATTTTCTCGTAATTTGTGGCTTGAATCACGTTACATTTAAATGCGTGAATATTAGCTTTTTATATTTACACAGTAAGTTAAATTAAAATCTGTATGAATTACACATCTACCAGGTCATGTCTGTATCCAGAGGGGGGACCTTGGGGGGGGGTCTCCCCGAAACTAAATTTTTAATGGAACTTGGTTACAGCCTTGCATGCTCTGGTTGTACCGATACGTTCTATACAAATTTTTGAATCACCCCGAAATTGAATCATGGCTACGATCTTATACCAGATGAGACGAAAGAAGTACGTGAAAAATTTAGTTTCTTTAAGTCGATGGATTAGTAAAGGAGACTTGAATAAAAAATCATATTTTAAAAATGTTGTGTCGTAGAAGAAAAAATATGAGCAAGAGTTCAATAATGATGCCACACTAAAATTCGTGCACCTCACTGTAAATGTGTTTAAAGCACACAAAACAAACACACTTTTTTAAAGTTGTGTAAAATAGTTGATCCCTTCACTTATTTTTAGTTTAATTCGAGAGTTTCAAAATGAGAATTGTCTAATTTTTTAAACATGTCGCCAAAGAGGATATTCATTTAAATGTAAGAGGAAGTTGATTATTTTGTATTGTATAGCTGAAAATCCCTTTATGAAATTTCTAAAAATTTTAGCAAGCCATTCACGACAGTGCATGGAACAATAAACTGATAGAATAATGAAGGTTGACACCTGAATAAAGCGGGGTCAAAAATAATTTTATTAATAATTATAACGAACGATGGCTTGCTAGAAAAATGAGAATAATGCCAAAATTTTGTTTTTACATTTTAGCTAAAATGCTAAAGGGAAAAAGTCCGGCTTAAACTCTGTTTTACACACAATTAAACTTACGGAGAATCAAACCCAATTCAGTGAATTCAGTGACTGCAATATGATCGTAATGAGTTAAATTCTAAAGAGTATTAAACGCCATTTGAAGTTATTTACATATAAACTTTTCTTAAGGAAAGGCAAGCTGGATTAAATTATTTGGCCAATTATAATACCATCGTGAAATTAATATACCCAAGTGTTCCTAAGCTTGTATTGGAAGCCGAAACAAATTCAAAGAAGTGTCAAATTATTCCTAATTCCCAAACAATTGGAAATATCCTTACTGAACATAAGTACCATGGTCGAGCAGCAAACAAATCATTCGTCAATATGCAGAAAAAGTAACAATTTTGATACCAGCATTAAAGCTTACACTAGATGACACTAGACATCTTTTTATAAAAATTAAGAAGAGACATCGTCCTAAAATGGAGTGCCATAACCCATTTGACCACCAGGACACAAGAACGATGCTCTTTCCTTCATGTGTAAGATTTGTAGGGCATTATTACCCTTGTTAGCGTTAATATAACTACCAATTGGCCAATACATGAAACCACTTGGTCACGTTTTTGTAATTTTTTCTTGGGAATAAGTTGGATAAAATTTTTGACATCCACGTTTAAGTTCAAACTAGTATTTAGTTCCACGAAAAAATTAATAAAACAAGCCCCGGTTACTTCATATCTTGACCAATTATATTAACTCTGAGATGGATAGCAATATTTTAAGTACAAAGAAATAACATCGTTAAAAAATAAATTTCTGAAGGCTTTTTATTTTAAAAAATTTAATATTCACTGATGAAAACAAATTAAACTTATTTTGTTCAGATGGTAGAGTGACAGCATAGAGAAAAGGAAAAACTAAGTCAGACCTGAGATAACAAAACTTACCTCCCACTGCAAAGTGTGGTTACTATAGAGTATACAGTGGACCACCATGCATATATTAACATACTGAAAAGACAGTCAAATGTTAACGTCAGAAATAGATTGTAATTGTTAACAATTTCATGGGTGATCAGGGTTACAATCATTAATGCAAAGTTCTCAATAAGACTCTAGCTTTTACAAAATTGCCCAAAAGTTCTTGTCAAGCTTCCTCAGTGCCCAGTTTTAACTATAATTGAAAATCTGTTGAGCAATTTAGAAGTAACTATTTAAAGAGTTAAATATAATTAAAAATCTCTGGAGCTATGTGGAAGTCCCTATTCAAAATATAGCACATCAAACAAAGATGACTAGGAGAATGTTTAGTTTCAAAAGTGAAGAAATATTAGGCCCGTCTTATTGTGAAAACCTTGTTAACTCGATGCCAAAACGTATGCAATATATTACAAGCAATGAAGAGTACCTAAATAAATATTAAAAACGATTTATTTTAGTTTAATTTCTCACTTCAGAAGCTTTTAGTAAAGTTATAAGCTCTTCAGTTTGTTACAAAAATAATGCATTTCAGTTAAAATTTTAATTTCTTTTGAAAATTTTATTTTATGTGAGTTCTTTTTGCTTGTCAAGAAATTTAGCATAGTGCGATTATTTATAATCTCGAATAATAGGTTTTTAAAACGTTTTAGTAGCATTTTATGGAGACAAAAAAACAACTCAAATGCAGGGATATCACAGTTGCTAAATAATGGTCAACACACAAAGCTACCGGGGCGAATTTTTGTGAATTTTTCGTGGGGGGGGATTTTTTATTACTAATAAATTTGAATATCATTAGCTCAATTTTGAGCTAATAATATGTGGGTGTCAAATTTATTAGTAATAAAAAAAACCCCACGAAAAACTCCCAAAAACTCGCTTCGGTGGCTTTGTGCGTTGACCATTATTTGGCAATTGTGTTATCCCTGTGGAGGGCAATAATACCTTACATCTTTACATACGGAGAAAGAGAGCGTTGTTTCCTGTCCTCATTCGTCTAGCGGTCCAAGACACTCCGGGCTAAACGGAGGGACCCTGACTCGAATCCAGGATGAGGACGGCGTCTCCTTTTCTCCTAAACAAAAAAAGCTCTAGATTGAGCTGATAATACGTGGATGTCAAATTTATTATTAACTTAAATGCACGTTCACTCATTATACATCATTAATTAGAAAAATGATTATACAATCACGGTTATAATGGTTGAAAATTCACTTTAATGAACTTAATATTCCCAAATTAAAACATATATATTTAATTGTATCTACATATAAAAGCAGAGTTCAAACGCACCTGGGTGACCTGGAATTGTCAAAAGATTTTGGAACCGTCCCAAGGTCAAGTAAAATTTTGTGATCAAAGCTGGAAAAATCAAAGAAATCCTCCTTAACCCCTGTTTTGATTAGCTAAGTCCCCCGCGAACATGTAGCCGTTTTTGGTGAATTCTTCTTTATCATAAGCAGTACTTCCGATACTCACGTTTTTTAGCTCAAACTAGAGCATTTTGTTACAGGGGAAAAGGAGTTATCGTCCCTTGTTACAGGGGAAAAGGAGTCATCGTCCCCGACTTAGTTTAGAATTTAGGATCTTACTGTTGAGCCCGTAGTGCCTTAGACCAGCGGTCGCCAACCGGTGGTCCGCGAGAACACTCTGATGGTCCGCAGAAAAATCTGGACATTATTTGCATTTTTAATGTTTTATTAAAAATAAAACAATATTTTAAGAAATTCTCATATTCTGAATGACAATTTTCGCCTTTATATTGCACTAAATTCACGAAATGTGGTCCGCGGGATTTAAAATTATGAATTTAGTGGTCCATGATGTTCCAAAGGTTGGCGACCGCTTCCTTGGCCATCAAGGACTGGAATGAAACTACCTTTCTCCGTATTTGACCCGCGAAAAGACGCGCAGATTACCGGAACGCGAGGGCGCAAACGGGGTGCTTTGCACCCCCATTTAATCATATAGCATTATTTCATAAAAACGTCCAATTTTACAGTAAGCAATAAATGAAATTTTCTCTTTGTCGCCTTACCCCATAAGAATGTGACTTTGAAGACAACTGGAAAGAGTTTGGCCAGTTTCAGAAGAAATGGTGGACGGTTCTTTTTCACAAATTTAAGTTGTGGGGTGTGAAACACCCCACACGCGCGTGTTCGCAGATTAAAGATTGTAAGGTATTATTACCCTTTTCAGGGCTAACAATTTCCAAATTATGGTCAACACATGAAGACTCCGGGGCGAGATTTTTGTATTTTTCGTGGGGAATTTATTATAGGTAATAATTCCGACACTCAAGTTGTTAACTCAAACTAGAGCTTTTTTTACAGGAGAATTTTTTTCTTTTCCAGCACTATACTTACCTTACAGCAATTTTCTCCCAGATTATTCGCAATTTCTGTGGTTTGAAAATTGCAGGAGAATAACCCCTTAAATAATTTTAAGCCAACTTAACAACTTCTCAAATTTACGAAAAAACGGTCCGTAATTTTGAATTTGATAATTGTCATCAAATATGCAGTTTCATTTTTTTTTTATTATGATATTCAAAGTTCATTACAAAACTTAAGACTTTAAAGCCTTTTTTTAAAATCTTTTTTTTTTTTTTAAATTCCGATATAATATTTTCAGTTCTTTCGTCAGTTTTACATACATTTTCTTCCATATTATTAAAGGTTCTAAATCATTCGTTTTCCAAAAGTGCAATTTTTTTTTTCAAATTCTACTTTTAAATTTATACTACTAAATATACCTTTCTTGCCGATGAATCTTATTTAATTTTGTGTCCTACCATTCCATGGCATAATTCGAAATTTATTGATGCCAATTTTCATCGAACTTACCCTTGGCAAGATATAAAATTTCGTGAGCGTGGTATTTTAATTATTTTGTCCTCAAATAACACTCTCCGCAGATGGAACGTCCGAAAGTGACATACAACTACAGGAACAGCTGATTCAGCCCACTTCATCTACATTTGTGTCATTGCATATTTATGATTTTTAAAATATATTTCGTTTAATTTTCTATCCTCACACTTTGAAATTCTCCTTGGACGACTGGTATGGCGATCCTTTGTAACCGTCCTGTTTCATTTATATTTCATTTATATCCTTTTAATATTTGATACCATCGATTGCGAACAACCAATATCTTTTGCCAAATTTCTTATCGATAACTCTTTTACAACATTCCTGACAATTCTATTTTTCTCACTTCTACGTCGTATTATTAATTCTCATTTAGGCGCCATGCTTTAACTATAAGAATAGGGTAGCGTTCCTTATTCATATTGCCGAAGCTCCCTTTTATTCCTTTTACAACAGTCTTTGATTTTACCATGTTTGGCGCAGTATAGCCCAGATGCTCTTGCGCCATAAAAAATCCAAACAAACAAACAATCAATTTTATTATCAAAATCATTTGCATAATCAGAAACTTGTTACTTGTTCTGTACCAGATTCTGTTTGCAAACTACATAATTTTTTTCCAGAAATGTAGGTTATTCAATAATTATTATTTGCGCATGTTGTTATACTTTCTTATGTATCTCAGTCAAATATTGTAAATTTATTCATCAAACTCCTTCTGTATGTAGTTCAAATATGCAATTTCTATTAAACTACGTCGATTTGTTTGTTTTGGTACTGTGTACTTCTAATTATTCTGCTCTATGTTCATGTAGTGGAGGTCTCATAATTTTTGGGAGCAGTTGTATATTTCTCAGCCTCCATGACCATATATTCCAGAAAGACATCTTGCCCCAAGAAGTCACTTTGAATAATGTAGCTTATTAATTACTCGTACAGTGTAATTTCCTTAAAAGCTTCTCCAGTGAATGCGAAAGTGTTACAACTTACCTAGAGCTAACTCTTCATTATCAAAATGAGCCCAGAGGACACAATGTTACAATGCCAAGGAAAGCAGATCAAGGAAGGAAAGTAGACAGAAAGGCAGATAGACAACAGACCAGTAGGTAGATTATTTCTTTCTCTGAGATGAGAAGTGGATAATATACGAAAAGAAACAAGAATGAAATTTAAATAGGAAGCTTTCAACTTATCTCAATTTTTTGGGAGGGGGGAGAAACAAAATTTAAAACATAATGCATTTTGACAAATTATATCTGTGATCATAGGAGATAAGTGGTTAAGTCAAAAAATGGCAAAAAATAAGTTCACTGTGATTTCAGTGCACAAGGTTACAGCAAATTAATTATTCTTCAAACTATTAAATTTAGAACGTTATTTGAATCATATTAATGCAAACCAAATTTATCTTTTTCAAAAACCGCATGTATAGAAAAAGTTCTAAGGGAAAAAACATCTGCCCTGAAAAATTGCGATTTCATACTTAACCAGCAATTATTCCCTCTGACCACAAGTACCATTAATGATATATATATGTTGAAATTTTATCAAATATTGCTTTTATTAATAAAACAGGTAAGAAATTTCATCAAATGTTGCCTCAGATTTACTTCAGGAAGGGAAGATAATGGAAAAGAATTAACGTTAACGAATAGATAAAAGTTGGTTATTTAAATAATCATCTATACAATGGGCTCACCTGAAACTAATCGTGAATAGAGATACTGCTGCTGATGATGATGGTAAGTAGGGAAATCCGCTAATTGATTAGGTGGTTTGTAAATGGGTGAAAATACATTCATATTTATGGAAATTGCAGCACCAGGAAGGAATTGTCCGATTTGACTGAAATTTACAAGTTATGCAAATCAGGGTATGATATGCACATTATCAGAAATCCATCGTGAATACCCATGCCTGGCCTCAGTAGCGTTTTCTGGACGGTCGTACGAGGAGTAAAAATAGAGGACTGTAGAAGAACCAGACGAGTGTTGAATTGTTGTCAGAGAGCTGCAAACTGTTGTATTAAAGTCAAAATGCGTCATCAGTGTCAATTGAACATCTCGATTTTAAAGTTTAAGGACGAATAAATTGCTGATTCGAATGTAAATTCGAGTTGATTTCGATTCTTTCGATTGCAAAAACATTTCCTAAACGCCCATCTCTGTATCATGCTCTTGGCGATACCTGACTCCTATGTCCTTCCTTCCTTCCTTCCTTCCTACCTACTTCGTTCACGAAAAGAAGTCCGATGGAACAGTTAGAAATAACGGGAGGTGACGTCACAAACGGGTTAGTTCACTACAACAAAGGAGGACTACAATTTCATAACTGTTTTTTGGTGAACGTTTGTCGGCGGAAAAATCAAGTTCTGGAATTGGAGCCCTCCTCTACTGTAATAGAATAGGCCGTTTGTGACATCACCTCCCGTTATTTCTAACTGTTCCTTCTGACTTCTTTTCGTGAACGAACAGTACCAATCAATCGATCAAGAATTGTCTCTGCAGTAATGCAATAGTAATTCGTTTCTTAACGTTCCGATAATTCGGTTTCAAGCCTCAAAGGTGAAGAAAAGCCGCTTATCGGCGAACTACTCAGAGAGTTGGTTCATTGGATCTTAAGACGTTCGAATTCTTTGGATAATTAAAGATATCCGTGCAGCAAGACCTCCGTTGTTCTTCCGCCGTAAAACAAAAACAAGAAAATCGAATCAAGAACGAAGTCATCCAGTTATTTTGATTGTTGTTGCTCATGATGAGGTTAGCTATGTGTCGATAAACATATATGAAATAATAGATAATACTTGCCTTGTAGACTTCCCCGTGTTTGAAGTGTTATACACATGATGATGATGTAAGAATAATAATCTTGAAGAGAATAATAATCATGAATATGGGGAAAAGCTCGGACCCAGAGCGCCGAAATAACATCAGTGCAAAAAATGCCAGTGATCAAACCGTGTATTTCTAAATTTGTAATTATTCACGTATGATTTAGAAGTTTCAGACATCGAAACCTTTCAGCATTCGAGAAAGGGTATGCCGCCCATTACGAGGGACATAGAAATTGCCTGCGAGCCAATTAAAATAATGTGCGTTGCATCCTCTGTTCTTAACGCGCGAGCAAGCGCGCGGGGTGTTTCGCACCCCACAACTTAAATTTGTGGAAAAGTACCGTCCACCATTGCTTCTGAAACTGGCCAAACTCTTTCCAGTTGCCTTCAAAATCCAATCTTTTGAAGTAGGGTGACAAAGAGGAAGCTCCACTTATTGTTTACTGCAAAATTGGACATTTTTTATGAAATAATGCTATATAATTAGATGGGGTGCAACGCACCCTGTGCGCCTTCTCGCGGGTTAAAGCTAAGCGAAATATCGTCAGTTGCAAACGGTATAGACGAATCAGCAAGGATGTGTATCTGAAGAAAAGTATAAATATCAATAGTACGCAATATTAATAGGAGTATAATGATGCTCTTTATGATTACACTTATGATCACGCCATAATTAATTATCCATACTTATGAGGGTTCAATGCAGGAACTTTAAAAAAAATGAAAATTATTTACAAGTAAATTGTTAGAACTGGGCCTTCATCTTGTAAAGAAGAATTTAGAAGGCCGCGGTTTCATAAAGGTTGGGAAGCACTAGAAGATGTGAGGAGAGAGGAAAGAAATAATATAGATAATAATAGATAAATAGAATAGAAAATAGATGAGAAAGTTGCTAGATAATCCCGCGCCCTGACGGAACAGTCCAGATTGCGCCCCTAGTGACGGACATCTATTCCCATGTGAGTTATTTCAGCGGAGTTTACGCCCCTTTTCGCTTTGCGCCCTGACGTGGGCCTTCCTTGCCACCCCCTAGCTATTGCCATGGTTATAGCCCGCCGGCCCCCAAAAAATTACGCTATTTACCACCTTTAATAGAGGGAAATGGACTTTTGCCGGCGCTGCAATGGCACAGTGGTCACGTGTCCACCTAGAATGTTCTTAATCTGGGTTCGATTCTCGACGCTGTCGAAAAGAGTTTTCTAGACAACTAACTGCTCATTCAATTCTAGTCTGGAGTTGGTTCTCTAGGCTTTAAGGGGATAGGATTCTCGAGAAAATTTATACATGTCCATTGTCCAAAGTTGACATAATGGTTACGGATTCGTATGTCTTGCTATTGAACCCAGTTCGACTCTCAATCTTACCTTGGAACCCGTGTCGTGTTTATACGCAGCGTAGTCCAGGGTTTATTCATTTTCCTTTGGTAGCAGAAGAAATGATTCCTCGGAAAACCGTAGGTCTCGGCGCCACATGACATTGGCTATCCTTGCGCCGGAAAGAAAAACAAGCAATCTTTAGCCATGCTCTGATCTGCCTTCGCATAGCACAAAAAATAGATAGTCGTATTTGTATAAAGAAAAGGGTAATATATAAGTTACCGAATAATCTACTTTCGGACTAAGTTTTTTCGATATTTATTACGATAATAAATTTTGAAAAATATGTTTTCGTAGTAATTTGTAATTTATTTTTGTTATATAATTGCTATCATTAATTTCAAGTTATACGATTTTACTTTTAGTAATTTATAATCTGTTTTTGCTAAAATAATAAATAGAGGTGGGCTGAAGCCACATCTTTTTGCTGATTTATCGTGCATCTTTGAAATACTGTTTTGTTTACCTTTCCCGTTTTCCCGTCATCAAATGCAGGCACAATTACTTAGGAATGTATACACATAATTTCTATAGAAGTAATTAGAACATTTTTCTTTTCATGTTGTGTTTTTTCGCATAAAAACAGTTGCTTCGAATCACTGTTTTCTAAAGAAGCGGTTCTTAAACTGTAGTCTGTGGACCCCTGGGGGTCCTCGGGATCGTATCAAGGGGTTCGCAAGATCCTCCCACTGTTCCGCAAAGGTTCGGAAAACATCTAGGAAAAGAGCATTTGTTCTTTAATCCTAAGAATAAATTATGAGGAGGGACAAAAAAATCCTTCCTTAAATTGTGAAAATTAGCGATAAAACACTAGTAATAAAAATATGCATGACGCAAATTCCGGTCTTTAAACTGTGAGTTATTTTTTGGGGGTCCGCTAGGGCGAGTGATCTCTAAAAGGGGTCCGTGGTCTAGGAAAATTTAAGAACCTCTGTTTTATAGAATTTTTATCTGACTATAAAAGAGGGGTGACTGTCTTTAAGGAGTGTCCGTTAAGAGAGATTTCACTGCAATATATTTATTAATGAATTTTCGTCAAAATGAAAATGAGATAAGAACGAAAAAAAAAGTGAAAAGGGAATAGAAAAATAATCAAGTTTATTCAGATCAAGTTGAATGAACATCAAGAAAAACTTACATATTTAGTGCGATCATACGTAAATTTTTATGTTTCAATTAAATTCATAAGTAAGTATATTTTTATTTCATTTTAAAAATCAAAAGTCTTATACTTTTTACTGCCAAAACAATTTATAAAACCGTAAAGTTTTTTATTGTACCCCGATTTTTAAAAAAATATCGTTCATAACGACCAAATTTGCACGGTCCTTCGGAGGTCTTTATAACCGATTTTCACTAGATTATCACTAGATTATCACTAGATTTTCACTAGATTATCTTTAAAAAAACTAGTTTTCAAACTGACATTTTTAACTTTCCATTCAATCGTCAAAAATACAAAATTTAGGGTCCCCAATAATATGATGATTCAAGGCCACGGCCCCGGAGACCCGTGCATAAATTAGGCCCTGCAGATCGGTCTGTTTTGCTTACAAATATTATTTGATTCTAGTTTATTGGTTATAAAAACGCGTAATGGGTTTGATAGGAGGTCATAAGCTCCTATTGCAATGCAATTTTATAGGTGTATATACGGATATATAGGGTATGTAGGTATGTATGTAGGGTATGTGTATGTAGCTCTGTATCTTATAACTATATATTTTAATAGCCTATAACCTCCGCCTCCATTTGAGCTTTCTGCATAAGCTGGTGCTAAATATTAAATATTGGTTAACTAAATATATTAGCTAAACGATTAGTAAACTCAAGTTTGGTTAAAAGGTCATTAAACACACATCAGCTATGCAAATAGTAAACCACAAATTCACTAAACTATTATTAAACCACAAATTCACTAAAGGATTATTAAATCACAAATTCACTAAAGGATTATTAAACCACAAATTCACTAAGGAATTATTAAACCACAAATTCACTAAAGGATTATTAAACCACAAATTCACTAAAGGAATATTAAACCAAAAAGACTAACTAAATATACCCATTTAACTAAACATAAATATCTAGTAAAGATTATCTAAAGTATTATTGAACAAAAGCTTATCTGAAAAAAAATTATTAGATTTTATTAAACTAAAGATTAGCATAAAGATTTTAC
>QLNU02002268.1:8526-25385 GCA_006491805.2 Dysdera silvatica | reverse complement strand
CTCATTCATTATTTTGCGATCATTCTTACGATGCAAAACCCGCCAAATTTTATAAGGGTTGCCAAATTTTGCCAAGGAGTGTAAGATTTCAAATCCCAAGCGATTTAGGCAAAGGTTCAAGTATGAAACTGTACTTACTTTGGCATTTCCCGAAATATTCCACTGTGAGTTGCTTGTTCCTACGGCACTGTCTTTTCAAGAGGCGGCAGATGTGTCGATAAGTGCGCCCATCTGAGCCGCATACTTCCCCCATCTGGCGCTTCTTTCCTGAACATTTAGGGTTGCAAACACATGCTGGTTTCTGCTTTCTTGTGATACACTTCATGCCCTTTAAGCACACCACTCCCTCGCAGGACACTGAAACATGGAGTTCATGAGATGAAGATCATCAATCGAAGATGCATTAAAAAATATATATTGCACATCAATCATATGGAATTCCCCATGTAGAATTCCCGGCAATAAATGACATTTGAAGCCAGAAAGTTGTTAACAGCCTATCTTTTGCCATTACAATCGAACCTCGTTAAGACGAATTACTTTTAATACGAACCGTTTTTTAAGTCCCGTCAAATGGTATAGCATACTATCTTCTCCAGATAAAACAAATTACTGTAAATAAGAACAGATTTTCTGCTCCCCTTGGTGTTCGCCTTAAGGGGTCTCACGACCCTTAGAGGTTCAAAAATTCGATTTTAGGGTGTTTGTTTGTTTTTTTTACGAAAGAACAAATATTTCTGAATATTTTGGTACTAAATTTGTTAAGATATTTCAATTTTTTACGAAGATATGAATTTCTACGTGATGCGCGATATTTAAATGTACTATTAAAAGAGACATTTTAATTGGCGACTATCATCGAATTACAACGGAAAAACGAAGTGCTGCGTCCAGTTTAGAGGCACGGATGGCAAAACGAAAGACAAGTAAAAGCTGATAATGAGGCACTTAAAGACTAGGAAGGTACATCATTTACTGCTGATGTGTTTTGAATAAAGGAAAACATTTTTAATTAAAAAAAAATTATAATTTAAACTTTAAACGTGTTTTTCTCAAAACGCAATTTTGGGACTTGCGCACAACATAAATAAAGAACTACTTGTTCAATTAGTACAAAATTTTTCACAAATATTGTGTGGACCCAACTGCATATTCTGAACTAAAAACATCAACATCTGAGTAATATTTATGAAAAATAATTTTTTTTATGTGTAAAAATTATGATAAGTTCAAATTGCGACAAACATTTTCGATTAAAAAATATTTCTATTTAATATGTTTTAAAGATCCTAGAACAAAACAAATCTATGTATATAACTATTATTTTGCCATAGAAATTTATTAGTTTTGGCGAAAAACGTTTTTTTAATCATGCGCGCAAAACTTACATGCATTAAAACAAGTGTAAATACTTAACATTAAAAAAAAATATTTTTTAAATAACCAATTTAGATATTCTATGTATAGTAATATATTCATAAAGCCAGAAATTCATATAATATTAGAATATAAATTCTTTACATAAAAAAAAACACTTAAATTTCACTCACTTTTTAAATTTAACTCACTCTTAAATTTCAATCGCACTTAATTTCACTCGCGCTTAACTCACACTTAACTTCAGTTGCACTTAACTTCACTAATTCTTAAATTTCACTCCCTTTTAACTTCACTCACACTTAATTTCACTCACGCTTAAACTTCACTCGCGCTTAAACTTCAATCGCGCTTAAACTTCACTCGCACTTAACTTCACTCACTCTTAACTTCACCATGTTTGATTTTATTTGTTTACACTGTGGTCGGGAAACTCTTCAAATTGTCCATAAATACATCAAAACACACATTAAAGTTATCCGTTTTAAAGAACATCTTCACTTTGATTACACCTGTAAAAAGGAACCTCTTATCCCTTTCACACTTAAAGTTAAATCTCTTGTAAATTCATCTCTTGGACATTGCATCGCACATAACACAAATCTTAAATTTATTTCCACTAGAAATTCTCTCTGTCCCCGCGTACTCGCTCAGCTTCAAAATAAAATATCCTTTCTTACTTCCCTTCTAAATACTAAACTTGATTTTCTTACCATGCTCCTAGTTAAATCCGCTACACGATCACAAGAATCTAAAATCCAAGAACATATTCGTCTTACTCATTCACGTAAACTTAACAACCTTAGACCTTCTATTTCAAAACAGTCAAAACTTCTTACAAAAAACTGGATACTAAACCTTTCAAATAAAAATTTCACACCACAACAGCAATTCGTACTATCACTCCGCCTAAATTTCTCACCTGCTCCACTTAAAATTCCTACACCACAGATTCTCGCTTCTATAGAAAATGCCCTATAAAATACTCACACCGACGACCGTGTTGCAGCTGATATCCGCTGCAGAGTGGCAGGACTCCTTCGGCGTCCAAAACTCCCTGGGGACAACCTAACGCCTATGCAAAGGGTTGCCCTCCGGGAGCTACGGAACGATAAGGACCTTGTCATGCTGCCAGCTGATAAAGGCCGTACTACAGTCGTCTTAAATCGTCCAGACTACTTAAATAAAATTACTACACTCTTATCTGATACAAATACATACACCCGCATCATAAAAGGCCCTACACAAACAATTCAATCCAAAATGAACTCTCTCCTTCTAAAACTCTATAAATCTAAAAAACTTACATTTAATCTCTATGATTCTTTAAAATGCACTTCTGGCCGCTTACCATCCTTCTACGGATTACCTAAAATTCATAAACAAAATATTCCTCTCAGACCAATAGTTAGTTTTTGCAGCTCTCCTACATATAACCTATCAAAATATCTTGCACGTCTACTCTCTAAATTTCAGTTGCAATTTTGTGCCTCAGTGGCGTAGACAGTATTGATGGGGGTCAACCCCCAATTCGATGTAATTTTGCATATAGCCTATATCTTCTTTTCTCTTCTTTCGCTTTGCCATTTCCCATGTTATATGGGGTCAGCGTTATGGTCCTTTAATCTTCTCTTCCACAATCTTCTATCCAATGCCTCTTCTCTACTCCATCCATACTCTTCCAGATCTTCCATCACTTTATCCTTCCATCTCAGCCGGGGTCTTCCCCTTACCACCAGCTTATCCAATACCTTTCCCACATATTCCTCATTTCTCCGCTCCATATGCCCAAGCCATCTTAATCTCTGTTCTTGTATCTTTCTTCCTATGGGTCCAACCTTGACCGTACCTCTAATTAGGTTATTCCTTATTTTATCCCTCCTTGTAACGCCATTCATCCACCTCAGCATTCTCATCTCAGCCACTTCTATCTTCCTTTCATGCGCTCTTGTAATTGGCCAAGTCTCCGCCCCGTACAACATTGCAGGTCTCACTACAGTTTTATACAATTTTCCTTTCATCCTACTACTTACTTTCCTATCACAGAGCACTCCACTAATCTTTCTCCAACTAACCACCCACATTGAATTCTGTGTTGTATCTCTGTGGTCAAAACTCCATCGCAGCCTATGAACGATTAAAGATACTTAAATTTTTGTGCCGGTGGTAATCTTTCATCTTGTAGATCTATACTACTTCCACTTTCTCCATTTAGTACCACATATTCTGTCTTTGTTCTGCTTATCCTCAAACCTCTAACACTTTCCCCCATTCCTCGGTTTTCCTTTCTACTTTTTCACAGGATGTTTCGCATAGTACAATGTCATCTGCAAACAACATACTTCGTGATGCATTAGTCTTTACGTCTTTCACTATAACATGCATTATCAGAACAAATAAGTAAGGACTGAGAGCTGAACCCTGGTGCAGCCCAACCTTTACCAGGAACCATTCTGTCAAACCTACACTACTCCTAACCCGCGTCTCCACTCCTTCGTACATTTCCTTTACAAGTCTTACATACTTCTTCGATACTCCCTTTTGTCTCATACACCTCCATATCTCTTGTCTAGGTACTCTATCATATGCCTCCTCCAAATCTATGAACATCATATGTAACTCTGCTCGCATCTCTCTACATCGTTCCATGAGCTGCCTCAGTACAAATATAGCGTCCGTTGTTCCTCTGCCTGGCATAAAACCAAACTGTTCAGCTATTATATCTGTCTCCTTTCTAATCCCCATTTCCACAATTCTTTCCCATATCTTCAGTGAATGAGACATCAACTTTATTCCTCTGTAGTTACCAAATTCTTGCACATCACCTTTACCTTTATATATTGGTACAATAATACTCTTTCTACACTCATTCGGTATCTTCTACTGTTGCCACAATTTTTTCATAAGTTCCCACAGGATATCTATTCCTTCATCCCCTAAGCCTTTTCATACTTCTATCGGGATCTAGTACATACCTGTTGCTTTCGCGTGTTTCATTTTCCTAAGCACCATTTCCACTTCATTTCTGCTTATATCCCCCACCTCTCTTTCAATCGCTGTTCCATCATCAAATAACACTCTTGGGTTTTCTTCGTTTAGTAACTTACTAAAATATTGTCTCCATCTTTCTCTAATCCACGACTGTTCCCGTATTATCACTCCTCTATCATCTTTTATCTACCTAATCATTGTAAAGTCTTTTGACCCTTTATCTCTCATTTTAACTATTCTTATTAACTGCCTCTCGCAGTCTTTTCTTTCCATCACTTCATACACGCCTTCCACCGCTTTCGCTATAGCCACAGTATTCTTTGACTCTTTATTTGCCAATTTATATGCTTTTTTGTCTTCCACGCTACCTGCCAGGTCCCATCTTTTCTTCATCTCTTTCTTATGTTTTATTGCCGATTTCACTTCTTCATTCCACCACCATGCCTCCTTTCCATTGGGCGGTCCTTTTCCTGATGTTTTTCCTAGCACCTCCTCCTTTGTCTTTCTTATAATATAACTATTAAACTTCCACCATTCTTGTAAATCTTCTGCCAACGTTATCTCTTTTAGCACCTTTTCCTTGAACTCCTTCCTCATATCATTCTCCTTCAGTTTCCACCACCTTATCTTCTGTTCTCTCTGCCTTGAATGTTTCATGTTTTTCCTAGTTGTTAGTTCCAAATCTACTACAAGCAGTCTATGCTGTGCCGCAACACTCTCGCTACTAATCACCTTACTGTTTCTTATTTCCTTCAGATGCCTTCTAGAACACATAACGTAGTCAATCTGGCTATTTCTGTCTCCACTTTTATAAGTGATCATTTGGTTTTCCCTCTTTTCAAAGAAAATATTAACAATCGCTAAATTAAGTGCCACCGCATGATCTATAATCCTTTCTCCTCCTTCATTTCTCTCTCCCACATTCCACTTTCCAGATATTCGTCTTTCCTCTCTCTTACTTTTTCCCACATGTCCATTTAAATCACCCCCAATGAACACTCTCTCATTCCTAGGTGTTTTCATTATCACTTGATCTAGATTCTCCCAAAAGGCGTCTTTTTCTTCCTCTTTGCATCCCGTTTGAGGAGCATGTGCGCAAATTATTCTGGTTAGGTTTCCTCTTATTTCTAATTTAATGGACATAATCCTATCACTCTTTCTGTTGACATCATATACTTCGTCCTGAAGTTCTTCCGCTATCACAATGCCTACCCCATTTCACCCTCTCACATCGGTTCCACTGTAAAACATCTTATATCCTTCACCAAGTTCTTTAGCTTTGCTTCCTTTCCACCTAGTTTCTTGTAGGCACAAGATCTTTACTTTTCTTCTTTGCATCATGCCTACTATTTCTCTACTTTTTCCATTCATCGTACCAATGTTTAGTTAACGTGCCTATTCTTATTTCCAACACTCTCTTCCTCTTTCGCTGGACTAGCTTCTTTAGCCGACCTCGTCCTTGGTTCGGTAGCTGCATATAACTTATATGAATATATGGATTTGTATATATGCATGCAAACTCCTTGCGAACTTTCTGCATACGCCTATGATGTCACCACATTAGATTTAAATCCCTGGGAATCAGAAAATCTGTAAATATACAGCCATTTATCCAATAGAGTTAAAGTCATTTACTTAACAGGATAGCAGTCATTTACTTCACAGGATAGCAGTCATTTACTTCATAAGATAGTACTCATTATTGAAAAAGGCAACAGAGTTGTCAATGCATTGCTGATGAACAGAACCATTCCTTTCTGATGTGGCGACGTGGCATGACCTTTATTGCCCTTAAACCATTACGATCCAATCAATCAGTTGTTTCTGATGACGGACGCCCGCGTTTTAGAAACTTATTAAAACCAGCGGCGGATCTATGGGGTATATTGGTGAGTTTTCCTACCTAAATCCATAAAAATGCAGTAGAAATCGGTTACAACAAGCAGAGATTATAACGAACAACAGCACATACCGACGGAATTTTTTAAAAAAAAATTGGTTTCCTATTTTTTTTAAATTGCTCATTAAATCCAGGGTCCAAAAAAGACTTTTTCTCTAAAAGCAGTTTGATTGCATCGCGCTTAATCATTATATCAAACAAAATTCATATTTCCCTCACTATATCCTGAAGCTTGCTAAATGAGGACCCGTTATAACTACGTACTCTATTTTACATTCCACCCCAAAAAATATCCCTCTCTGGTTCCGCCTCTGTTAAAAATACGTGCACCCTATCATTCTGAAATTATTTATACAAGTACAGAAATTTCTATCAATAACATCGTTATCATTAACGATCACTTTCGTTTAACGACGATTTTACTTATGGGAAACAATCGTTTTATTACTAAGGAGCTGATGATTTTACTCACGTGAGATAGTCGTTTTATTACTAAGGAGCTGGCGATTTTACTCATATAAGACAGTCGTTTTATTACTAAGAACCTGACGATTTTACTCATTTGAGATAGTCGTTTAATTCAGGGCCTGATTATCGATTAGGCCCGTGTCTAGGGCCCCTAGTTGGAAAGAGGCCCCAAATTTTTTTTTTTTTTTTAAAGCTGACTTTTGGTTGTTCATTTTTGATCAGTATCTAGAAAATTTTTAGGTAAAAACTTACTTTTTAGGCTATTTTGGGTAGTTTACTACATATTTGAGGTGTTTTAAAATGAGTATATGTAAGTACTTATTTTTATATGCTTTCAGAACCCCTTCTAAATCTGTCACCACGCGTCAGAGGGTGCCCCCCCCCCAACTAATGCTTTGCCTATAACCCCCATATGTCTTAATCGGGCTCTGGTTTTATTGCTAAAGCGCTGACGATTTTACTCATGTTAGACAGTCGTTTTATTACTAAGGAGCTGACTCATGTGAGACAGTCGTTTTATTACTACTGACGATTTTATGTGAGACAGTCGTTTTATTACTAAGAAACTGACGATTTTACTTGTTTGAGACAGTCGTTTAATTACTAAAGCGCTGACGATTTTACTTGTTTGAGACAGTCGTTTAATTATTAAGGATCTAACGGTTTTACTCATGTGAGGCAGTCGTTTTAGTACTAACTAGTAAGTAGCTGACGTTTTTACTCATGTAAGACAGCAGTTCTATTACAAAAGAGCTGACTATTTTACTCATGTGAAGCATCCGTTTTATTATTAGGGAGATGACGATTTTACTCATGACGCTGGTGTGACTTTGTAACGGCATGTATCAGTTGTAAAAATGTTATAAACAGATGCATAACGATAATAAGTAATGTATTTCTAAGTTTAAATTTATTATAATTGTAAATCTATTAATGTATATTTATTCAGCAGCAGCGTATTTTAGTTTTCAATGTTAGTATGTTTGTCGAATGGCAACACTATAGAAAAAGTAATGTTAGCTAGAACTAGCAACAGTAACCAGTTAGCGAGTTAGTTGTTGATTTGCAACCGTACTGAGAAGTCGCACACACGCGAGTAGCTGTTTGCTGAGTTGTTCGTATCATATTCATGCTAATCCGCTAATACCAGTTTGATGTGATGTTTAAATAATAATTAATATGCCCAAAGACCTCAGAGTAAAACCAATGTAACATTGGTGATACATATAACTGCACTTATTATAAAAATTTGCTCTACTTAAAAGAAAATTCATTTGTTTTTAAATAAAGTAAAATGGTAAAAAATTCATAATATTCAAACGTTTCGCGATTTAAACGTCATCCCATGAATAGAGATTTTGTTACCAGAAGATGAGGGGCGCGAACAGGCACTCAAAAAATGTTCTTTGGCCCTTCTACCGCCATTTTTAAGATTCACAACTTTTATAAATGTCTGACAAAAGATGTTTCCTTATCCTATTCTTCCCTTCAATTGTCTTTTTTTCGAATCTATTCATAACATTGCAAGTTACAAGAAGTGTTTGACATTTCCAGCTTTCTTAAATCATTTGTTTAGATAACCAATAAAAAATATTTTTGGAAAAATTGGTTCCACAATCATTCGGTTCACAGAATAAGGCTTGGTCGAGAGTAAACTGCGGTTGCGAAACTTTTCCAACAAGTTTCCAAAGAAACTTTCTTGCACATGCTTTTGTCAATTATAAGTTTCCAATGCGGCAACTTGTTATTTCCCTATTGGCTTTACCAATAACAAATACGATTGTTAAAAGTGGCAATCCCAAATATTGCGAGTCATCCAAAATCCCAGAAATTGATCAATAGGCGCTTTTCCTCCCATGGTCGCTGAGACATATTGAAATTTAACTAAGGTGGCAATATAGCTAATAATGCTCTTCTCCTCTTCTTGTGAGAAGTCAAGCTTTCGATCCGATAAAAAATACTTTTTTTTTTTTAACTCAGCAGGCAAAACTTTCAATAAAAATTTCCAGTACGTGAATATTTTTATGGAAAAAATTGCACTCGATTTTCAGTATTCTAGATACTTCAAATGAACATGCAAAAAAAAAATGTCACTTCGTTAGTACAAAGATTACAATTTAGATGAAAACCCTTTTGCTAACCCATTCCAGCCCACCTCCCCAAATCTTCCATTGCATTCTTATTTGTTTTCTTTACTTATCTGAATATGTGCTTATGTAAATACATTAAATTGTGATATGAATATTTTTTTTTCATTTAATATATCACATTAGCTCATTTAATTACACTATATTTTCTCACGTGCATAATTTTTCATATTCTTTTACAAAGGTCTCCTTCTATTTGGAAGTTATTGACCAATGTGAATCACACTTCCATATTTCTGCTGGCGTAAACGATGTCTTCTGTGCTTAGCCAAGTTCAAGCCTTTAAGTCGTCCATTCGTCCTCTTCACTTCTTGCCTCTAGGTCTCTTCCCTATGACGTCAGGATGAGCGGCATGGACGGATTTACCATTTTGCCGCCCCTATGCTATTTTTGTCGCCCCTTCTTACTCGTCCGCACCCCCACCCCCAATCAATAGCAGGAACATAAAAAATTTTTCATTTAATATGAGCCAGAAACTTTTGTATTGACAATAACTTTGTTTAAAAATAAAATGATAAATTGAGACATAAACATTAAATAATAATATTAACTTATATTGAAGTATTATCTCTTCATGGTATATAATAATAAATCAAATTCAATTTCATTGAAATAAATTTTAATTTTAACAAAAATAGCTCAAAAAAAGCTCAATACACAAAATTTTGCCGCCCTAGTCTATAGCCTAGTATAGCCTTTTGGGAAATACGCCACTGATGAGCGGCAATGTTTTATTTTCGATATTTTCAACATCGATGATGAACAACTAATGTACTGATAACATCGATGCTTTTGTTGTATTGTTGATTTTTTAATTATACAAGATATTTGTAATTTTATTTTAAGTTTCGAGAATTTTGAGTCATAGTTTCAGTCAAACTATCCAGAATCACTGATTCACGATATTTAATGTCCAGATTACTGTTTGACTGAGTGCACTGGGAACATAAAACTATAATATGTATAAAAATAAAAACATTTCTGTAATAATCAAAAGTACGAATATTGAAAATTAGTGGATGTTTTAACATATAAATTTCGAAGTAGATTTTTGATAAATAGAAAAAACATAAACAGCACCTTAAATAGCTTATTTACCGTGTTTGTTATTTTTTTCCAGTTAAATAACTTCCATATTTTGGGACGAAAATGTGATTTTATGTTGCAATATTTTTTTTTTTTTTAAGTTGACGTAACATCGATGTTTAAGACGCTTTAAGATGGTGAACATCGATGTTTATAACGTTTTAAGATGACGCAACATCGATGTTTAAGTAGTTTTAAGGTGACGTAACATCGATGTTTAAGACGTTTTAAGATGACGTAACACTGATGTTTACAGACATCAGTTGCTTTGGATTTGCACTAGAAAGGATATATATATATATATATCATCATCATATTCAACCATTATCTATCCACTGCTGGATGAAGGTCTCTCCAAATGCTTTCCACACAAGTCTATCCTGGGCCATTCGTTTCCACGTCACCCCAACCTGTTTTCTTATTTCATCCACCCATCTAGTTTGAGGACGTTTTCTAGGTCTTCGGTGGTCTCTTGGAATCCAGTTCAGAATTTCTGTTGTCCATCGTTGATCAGTTCTTCTTGCAATATGCCCAGCCCATCGCCATTTCAGCCCTTTTACTTTAACAATGATGTCCTCTACTCTAGTTTGCTCTCTCACCCAAGTGTTTCTTTTTCGATCTCTCCTAGTTATTCCAAGCATGCACCTCTCCATGCTCCTTTGCGTTGTCTGTAACTTTCGTATTGCTCCAACTGTTAGACTCCATGTCTCTGATCCATAAGAGAGGACTGGCAATACACACTGGTTGAAGACCTTTCTTTTTAGACACAAAGGCAATTTCCCCTTCAGGATAAAACTGTTTCTTCCAAATGCACTCCAGCCAAGTTTAATACGTCTGTTGAGTTCTTTCATAATGTTGCCATCCATTGAAATCAGCTGGCCAAGGTAAATATATGAATCAGCAATTTCTAGCTCAATGTTGTCAACTTGTATTTTTGTTTCCTCTACGAAATTATTGAACATGATCTTAGTTTTTTGTAGGTTCATCTTGAGTCCAACTTCTTTACTTCTAGTTGAGAGCTCCTGTACCATGTCTTGGAGTTCTGATGGGTTCGTTGAAAAAATAACAATGTCATCAGCAAACCGCAGATGATTTAAATATTCACCATTTATTTTTATTCCCTTGTTATTCCAATTTATCAGCTGAAAAATCATCTGTAAAGCTGAAGTAAAAAGTTTTGGAGAAATGGTATCTCCCTGCCTCACACCTTTACCAATTTTGATAGTTTTGGTATCTTTATGTAACCGAAATTTTGCACTTGCATTTTTATACACACGTTTCACCATGTCAATGTACACATCCTCGATGTCTGTTGATCTTAAAGAGTTGATGACTGCTGATGTTTTAATAGAGTCAAAGGCCTTCTCATAGTCAATAAATGCAACACACAATGGAAGTTCATATTCATGTGTTCTTTCAATTAATTCTCTTAATACTTGAATATGGTCCACTGTACTGAATCCACTTCGAAATCCAGCTTGTTCTCTTGGTTGAGCTGCATCTAATTTTTTCTGCAGGCGATGTGTTAGCACTTTTGTGAAGATTTTATAAATAGCAGGTAACAAGCTAATTGGTCGGTAATTTTTCAAATCCTCTTTATCACCTTTTTTATGCAAAAGAATTACTGTTGCAGAATCCCATTGGTTTGGTATGTTACCGCTGTTAAGACATTTGGTAAAGAATTTTGCAAGTATGTCTTCTACATATTCTCCAGCTTCTTTTAGGATATCTAATGTAATACCATCATCACCAGGGGCTCTTCCTTTCTTCATATTTTTTATTGCAAATGAAACTTCTTCTTTTAAGATTTTAGGAGCTGTTCCTTCGACTATTTCAATGTCTTCGTTTAATCCACTGTTACTTTCGTATAGATTTTTGTAGAATTCTTCAACTCTTCTAAGTATTTCTTCCCTATTTCTAAACAAGATTTCTAAACAACCTAACAACCTTAAAGAGTAAAAATATAAATATATGTATAACATATATATATATATTAATTAGCAGATTTCAATAGATACTGAACCCGCTATAATTTTCGGTTTTCTGTCTGTTCGTCCGCAATTAAAAGAGTAAGCTAAAGGTCTTCCGGAAATGCAATAATTATGGTTGTTGTTAATGTTGAAAACCTACCGAGTTACTTGAGAATTAGATAGTTGCGGATTAGAGAGTTGTGGATTAGAGAGTTGCGAATTAGAGAGCTGCGGATTAGAGAGTTACTAATTGGAGAGTTGTGGATTGGAGAGTTGCGTATTGGAAAGTTGCGGAGTGGAGAATTGCGAATTAGAGACTTGCGGATTAGAGAGTTACGAATTAATGTTAACTGCAATCCGCTAAATTTAAATATCGACCTTAGGCAATTTTCTTTCACTTGCTTGTTTTATTAATATGTTAATGAATAAGTAACTCTACCGACTACTTTCTTGTGAAATTTGGAATCCATCAAAGCAAAAGTTGTTGAGATATGTTGGATTTACAGCTTAACCTTTGGCAGTCAGCGTATATATAGATTATAATCTACTAATCCTACCTTTGCAAGCTTTGCAGACAACTCCTCCTCCTAATGACATCCAAAAGAAAAGGTCTCCAGATTTCAGATCTTTCGGGCTCCAGGCTGTAGTTGCACTGCCATCACTACAGCACTCTTCACGCGTCACGTTGGTGCGAAGGCTCTCCGTACATCTACCAGTCTTATTCATGGCACTCCAGCACTGACCCGCTAAAAATAAATAAATAAATAAATAAATAAATAAATAAATAAATAAAAACTTTAAAAAGGCAAAATAAAATTATATGATAATTTTCTCTTGGAAAAAAAAAACCGTACATATCTCCTAACGTACTTACGCATACAACCTGTTTCGAATGAAAGGCCAACAAAGTAAGAATCGGAAGAGTTTCCTTCTTTTCATTTTCCCACTTGTATGAATTCAGACCATGACTGATATTAAAGAAAAAATCCCATTTTCCCAACTTTTCATTCATGTATGTTCCTTCTTTTTCTGTCTCCCATACCCTTCCTATCAAGATAAGCTTTTTTTCACGGAGCATATATTTTTTCTCTTCTTTTTTTAAAAGCAGATACGAAAATCCATTAATCTTTCCCACGTGTCAATAAGCACGTGGGAGTTCTTTATCCGCCAAGCAAAACATCCGTTTTACGTGATGTCACCTAGCTTATTCAGAACACGAACGCTATTAATATGCTGACCCATTTCTCCTTCGGTTTTCTCTCTCTTTTCCTTGTTTGTCAACTTTTGATAATAAAATAAAAATCGTTTATAACGAGGAGCTCCGGACCAACAAAAGCGTTCGTTATATTCGTTTGGCATTTAAAGTTCCAAATTTTAAAAATAAATCTGTATAGGAACAAGGGCGGATCCAAGAGGTATTTCCAAAGTGGGGGGTGCGTAAAATTTTAAAATCAGTTTAGAAACCTATAATGAATGTAAATTTCTTATTCCTAGAGTGGGTGCGGGCCTCTCTTGAATGCGCCCTTACATGAGCGCCCATATGAGAACTTCTGGGGGGGGGGGGGGGCTGAGAAAAATTACCTTCTTCTCAAGGCTGTCAAACATTTTAGTGAATGTACAAGATACTAAAATGCTACAAAAATAATTGATACTGCTTGATAATTAGTAATGAGATAAAAAAAAAATATCTATTTTAAAATGTACTTATAAAGCTTTTGAAAGTAAATGCATAGCAGAATTGGGCAAATCAAATTTTTGAACGGCTATAGGGGAAACTTAGCTCCCTGTCCGCCCATATGAGCGCCCGTTCGCCCTTATACGTATATGCAGCATGCGTACATTATAGTTCAGCTTTCAATATGTTTAAAATTTAATATGAACAACGTATTACATCACCACTTGGATTTTAGCATAATAAGCTACAAAAATTATATATAAAAAAAAAGTACATTAGTAAATGTATTTCTATAACACTCTTCATTTGAAAGTACCCCAAAAAATAGTAGGAGTTTGCTTCATTGCGCAATTATATCAGTTCATAAAAATTTCGTTATAAAATATTTAGCGCATTAAAAAGAGCTTATATTAAAATATATTATATATTAAAAAGAGTTTTTTCTAATTTTCAGTTCAAAGGCGGACACGGCAAGACGGAGGTCACAGGTCATGACCGTCAAAAATATATTTTCACTGTAAAATCTACCCATGATAAATGAAGGGTGTTATTCCAATACCATGGCAAATCTCTGTCTTTGACCTCCCCCACCAAATGCCAAGCTCCATGTCCTCCCTGTTTTGTTAGCTGCTTAATTTTAATGTGACGCCAACTTTGAAAGATCGATATATCAATCTTCTTCTATAACTCCACCCCCATCTGCCCATATTAGTGAATTACCGAGTTAGTTTAAAGAGTTAATTCCCCAAAAGTGAAATACTTAATGGGTCAACGCTTAAAAAAAGAGTTTTCTGCCCATCTCTGCATCTATACATCCACTGCTCTAGAACAGTGGTGCGCAAACCGTGTGCAGTGGGTCGCAAATTCCCCAAGGAATTTATTTGACAATAAAAAATACAAGGCTTTTCATTTATACGTTGTGAAAACGAATTTGAATATCCATTTTAATATGTAAATTAATACCCAGATAGGTGGCGCCCTGTTACATGTTTTCTGGCTATATAACCTGCGGTATTTCATGCGGTATTTTAGTAAACAGCAGAAATGCCTCCAAATGTAAGTTCTGAGTTACGTGACCGCTCTTTCCGCAGAAAAATACCCCTACCTTGAAAGTGTGAAAACATGCAAGAGCAAAGGATATACCATTTCCAAAAAAAGCTGATTATAACATTCTTCATCGATGTGACAACGAATGTATGGCTACATTAATAGGACAAAAAATTGCTTCACGATTGTATCCCAAGAAAAATCCGAACTAAAGATCTTATTCGAAAAGGGAAAACTATGGTTACAATTAAAATTCCTCCAACGCAAAAACCCAATGCCATGAAGTTAGGAATATCTCCTACAACAGTAAATAAAATCATCACCTATAATTTGAATCTTAAATCTGTGTATATATAAACCGAAGATTCACAAGTTTCTGCCTCGCCATTTTCAGGAGGTAAAAATCAGATGTAGAAAATTATATGAGAACTTCTTGTTTGGCGAAAAGTGAAAAGAAATTGTGAACCTAGATGAGGCCTGGCTTTATCTAAGTGATTGTAGTGGGAGGAGGAGGAGGAGGAGTAGCAGCAGCAGAAGAAGAGGAAGAAGAAGAAGATGATGATGATGATGATGAGCGATTTGCTACCGTCGTCATGATGGGACTGAGCAGCAAAAGTGGTTTCACGAATGTAAAAAAAATTCCCTAAGGGATTTACGGTGGTCGCTGGATTTAGTTATAATGGTAAACTAAAATTACCTAACATGGGATCTAAAATTAAAATCAATTCCCAATATTATCAAAGAGATATTGTGGAGTCGATTTTTCGGAAAGGTATTCCCAGTCTCTATGGAAATGATACACAAAACTTCGTCTTTCATCAAGACAAAGCTTCTAGCTATACTTTGAAATCGACCAAGGACTTCGTGGCGAAATTGCAAAATGAAACCGGAATAACATCCATTCTTTTTAGCCACATCCTTATCAAGTTACCTGCTGATGCAGCGTCGGTGGATTTTGGTGCTTTCGATCTCTTAAAACAATGCACTTGGGAGAAGGCGGCCAGCAACATTACCGGATTTATGGGAAATAGCACAAGAGGAACAGGAGAAACTTTATGACTGCACTTCAAAATACCTTGTTATCATGGAAATACCTTTGCAAGGCAATATTCAAGAACCATGGCCTTCAAATAAAACAGTCCAGCAAAAACAAATTTGGATTATTGACATAAAAATAACAATTTAAATTCATTTTCATAATGTGTGAATGACCTTCTGTAGTGAAATGAGATACATGCTGCACACATTGCAATATTCTACTTATGGTTGTTAATGGTGTCTTCAACTTGTTCTATATACTTTTAATGGCTGCTTCTCAAGATGCGAATGTATTAATGGTTGTTAACTTTATATCTATAATACACTCTATAACAAAAAAATCGACGCACCAAGGAGGAGTTGTCCGATTGCGATAAAAATTGGTGGACGTAAAGAACATGCATAGAAAACGAAAGATTAAAATTTTCAGAACAATTGAATGATTTATTGCAGAGTTTGACCGTTACAAAGGGAGGAAGTCAATAAGGCGTTGGTCCACCTCTGGCCTGGATGCAAGCTGTCACCCGGCGTGGCATAGACTGATAAAGATCCCGGATGGTGTCCTGCGGAATTTCTTGCCAAATTGTCTTCGACTGTCGGGCTAAATCGTCAACATTCCTGGATGGTTGCAATCGCCTTTTCATAGCGTCCCAAATGTGCTCTATAGGAGAGAGATCAGGAGACCTAGATTGCCAAGGAAGTCTTGGGCAAGCTTGAAGACAATTCATAGCAACACGTGCCGTGTGCGGCCGGGCATTGTCTTGTTGAAACGTAAGTCCAGGGTGTTGCAAAAGGAACGGTAACACAACCGGTCGTAGAATGTCGTCTACGTACCGCTGTGCTGTAAGTGTGCCAGAAATGACCACCAAAGGGGTCCGGCTATCAAAGGAGATGGCACCCCAGACCATAACGCCCTGTTGTGGGCATGTGTGGCGTGCGATATTAAGGGCAGGATCCCCACGCTGCTCTGGACGTCTCCAGACATGTCTGCGGTTGTCGTCAGGACACAGTTGGAAACGGGACTAGTCACTAAAGACTATACGTCCCCAGTCAGCGCAGTTCCAAGTTGATCCAGCCCGGCGCCACTGTAATCGGACTTGATCGTGATGAGCACGAATCTTTCGACGAGGCATTGTTACAGTCGACGTAAGATATCGCAG
>QLNU02002238.1:0-10840 GCA_006491805.2 Dysdera silvatica | reverse complement strand
ATTTTCGAGAAATTTTTTTTCAAATACATTCTCGTAACATTTTACATGTCTGCATTTAACTATTAGTAAATTTTCTAATGTGTCATCAGACATGGTTGACCTGAAGTCAGTTCTAATTTTCTTCACTTGACTGAAGACTCTCTTGCATGCTGCATTACTGTGAGGGATCGTAAGTATTGACGGCATAACCTGAGAAAGTCGTTTAAATTTTAATTCATCAGTATCATTTTTTACTTTACCTATGGCCGCCCATTGTGCATCAATGTTATCTTCATTACTCGCAGTTTGTGGAACTTTAAAAGCCTGGAACTCGCTGAATTCTGTTTGTAAAGCATCAACAGCTTTATCTTCTGTATTATTGAACGAAAGAACGGGAAAATTTTCTGTAAAATATTTTAAGCTTGAAAATTATGCATTTTCAAAATTAGATGTTTATGTAACCTCTGCATTATGTAACACTTCTAACTCAAAAGGAAATTTATTGCGCGTGTAATCACATGCTGCTATGAAACAGCTTCTGACGTTTGCATAAAATTCATTTTTATCATGGATGTTAAAATCTTGGATTACTTTCAGCGTTCCATTTCCAATTAAGATATCAACATCATCTTTTTGATTACTCCTCTCATGATAGTGGACTTTCAAAATATCACTACATGATTTTATGATGCTTCGGTTTTACAAATTTCACAAGCATTTCTCTGTACAATTTTAAGAGAAGAGATTTTAGCATATGAATATGAGGTTCCGTAGACTGAAATTGAGCATTTGCTTTTTCAAATACAGACACAGTATGAGATAAAAATAAACAGAAAGCCTTACTGATATCTTCCTACAGAAAATAAAACAACCTTTCTTCACGAGACATGGAGTTTTTGGTTTTTCGTTTCTCAGAAATATTTACATAATTTTGAGCTTTCCTTTTTAATTTCTGTGATGCTTTTTGTTGTTAGGTTCTTTCGCTTTATCTGCATTTTCAACCGAAACTTTGATAGAGGGAATAGTAAAGAAAGAAAGTGGAGTGATTTGATTCCTTTTCATGGCCATTTCCTTAAAAAAAACTGATCAAAGGTTGCCACTGTTGGATTATACGCTCTAAGCATGTGCCAACAGACAACGAACGAGTGCTAACATGTTTTAATACCTTTTTTATATCAGTCTCATGAAATTCTTGAAGAATTTTCAACCTATCTTTTCTTTTCGAACTCTTTTGTAGGTAATAGTAAATGCCCACCAAAATTTCATCGATTTTAAATGGCAAACATGCAGCACTCTTTTCAGCTGCTAAGTTAATAAGGTGGCAGGAACAGCCCATAATTTCAATATGTTGGTGACAATTCTTTAACACTGCTGCTACACCTGCTTTTTTTCCTATCATAACAGGTGCATTATCACAGCTAAAGGCAACACAATTAGAAATTGGAAAGTTTTCAGATTGTAAAGCACTTACCAGAAGATTTCCAATATTTAACCCAGTTTCGTCAGCTTTCAAAGATAGCACAAATAAAAGACAATTCATAATTTTTTCACATAAAGGATCAAAGAAAGTTACCACTATTAGATACAGCTTTGACTCAACATCGTTGCTTCCATCGGTTGCAATTGAAAATGGATAGCACCTTAAATTTTCAACAAGTGATGAGGATTCCTTTGCGGACATTTCTTTCATAATTGCAGAAGTTTTGGTCCTTGCAGATCCATATTGTTTTGCAATACTGCTGTCAGGAAACATTTTCCGAAAGAGCATCCCCGCCTGATCACTGCAATTCATTGGCAAATTATGTTCGATCAAAAACGATGTAAACAAACATTCAGCGTTAATCACGGAGGTATCGTTGAATGCAAAAATTGAAGGCTTGATGCTGTGATTAGACTTTACAGCCTTGAACGCCTCCTTAGGTTTAGAGGTCTCAGAATGCAAAGTAATATCGCATTTACCATTGTGAGTAATGCATATGCCTTTACGGCAACACGTGCAGAAAGACTACTTTGGCCTCAGTCTTGATTTTTGAATACAATTAGACATCTTAATATATTCGACTTTAAAAGTTTGGTAGTACCTTTTATTAACGGTCGACATCGTTAACGTTTTCAAAAACACCTAAAAACAAAACTTTCTTTTCGGAGTAAAGAAATACCAGATACGTCTAACACATGGCTTCTCTAAACGAAGTCACGTGCTTGACCAAAACCTTATAGATGTAGCGCATTCTTTTTTTCCTCCCCCCAACAACTACAAATCCAGATGCGCTATTACGTTTCGCCGGGGCATCACCCTACGTCATAGCAGGAACTAAAATTCCACGTCATGCCACGCATGCGTCGTCAACGGCAGACGAATTTTTCCGGCTTGTTTTACCGATATTTGCATTTCTGAGTGATAAGCGTTCTTTTGTGCTGCTGGGAGTCGAACCCGGATTAGCCGCGCAATAGGAGAACGCGTTACCACACTGCGCCTGCAGGCTCCCCACATATTATCCTCCTTTTTCCTAAATGCAAGTACAATTTCGAGTTTTTTCTCTTCCCAATTTAATTTTTACATCTTTTATTTATTCTTTTGTTTTTTAACTGAGGAACACTTTTAAATCATGTGCATGATCAAGATTGACGGCATCAGCAACATCCGCCCATATGGGGGGCTTGAGCCCTCCTACCCATTTAAAAACTTGATTTGCCCGAACTTGCTATGCATTTATTTTAAAAAGTTTTACAGTCACATTTTAAAATAAGGTACTTTTTAGCTCATTACTAATTGTTAATCAATATCAATTAATTTTGCAGCATTTTAGTATCATGTATATTCACCAAAATATTTGACAGCCTTGAGTAGGAGGTGGTAATTTTTCTCAGCCCCTCCTAGGAAGTACAAATGGGCACCACTGAATCCTCTGTTATGGGGTAATTTGGTAATTCAAATTTAAATTTTTAAAATTTCAGATGGTTGTTGTGTTTAAAAACATTGGTAAAACATTGCGTTGTGTGTTAATAATAACCAAATAATAAAAACCCATAACCCAAAATAATATAAAAATAATCACAAGATTCTTTAAAACAGACATAAAAACACAATTCCGTTTAAAGTTTTTTATTAATTTAAACAACATAATTTAGTAATTTTTCATGCTTGGAGTTGGGCAGTGTCATTCAATAATAACATTAGGTAGTTAGACAGTGCCAATGGAAAATAACATTTGGAGCTATTAACGTACGAACAATTGTCACAGGACATATAATTATTCATAGTCGGTATTTAAACCAGGTATACAAAATTCCTCAACAAAAACTCAAAACAAAATCATGCTGGGGTATATAACCGCCCAGAAATAATTAATTTACATCTTACATTATAGGTTTAAGGGGGGGAGAAGGAGGCACTTATTATTGCAGGTTAAATGAAAGGAAAGAAAGGAATGTTAACTCACATGTTTTCTTTTTACTGGGTCATAGTAGGCGAGGATGGTGTCCCAATGGGAAGACGCAACCTTGGCGATTATAGCAGTTCCATATAGAGGGTTGTGTCCAGAATTTTTAGGCGTTCTCTTTACATCTTTATTGATACCCACTTCTCTCCCTCTCCCCGGTCTTAACGCTCGTGCTCGACCTTTTATCGAGCAGAATCGTGGATGGTGATTGGCCAGTTGAAGGCTAACGTAAAAGTTATCTAGTCCCCAATTGGCCCGTTAACCCCACTTAGGGGAGAGCTGCAATAGCTCTCGTTAAGCTTCGAACTGTCTTTCTAGACAGTTTTGGCTCATAAAACTATGAGTTTATGATACACTCTTTGCCGGAGGTGACTGGGGAAGAACTTTAACGTTGAGAGATCCCGAAAGTATTGTGGGTGGTCTAGCTTATTTGCGCTTGGTGAGTCATACAACTTCCCCTCGACCAGGGATTTCGTGGAAGTTGTTTTGATTTTTCTGTTCGCTGGTTCTGAGAAGCGTTCAGTTTTATGACTTGAAAGGTCACCGTTGCAGAAAGGGTCCAGTGCTCCCACGGTATCGCTTAGTTGTGGAGAAGAAAATGGTGCAAGCTGGTATGGACTGTTTATCAGAAATGAGAGGAATGTTTAGTTTGTTATTTTAACGGCCTTACAGCCCAGCTGCACCTCGGAAATAGTGGAAATGGCGGTTAAGGAGGGTAACATGCATGAGAAAAAAGAACGTTACACTTTTAAAGGTTTAGCGGGTAAATGGGGACTTTTTAGAATTAATCTCATAATATTGTACAACATGTATATCAACACTTTCAATTAATATAACTTAAACTTACGAGCAATTTTAGAACTTGAAATTAATTTACAAGTAGCAATGCCATGAAAATGATATAGACATTTTACATATAGAATGAATTACACATATCAATCAAATTATACAGATGATAAAACCTATACTGGTCATTGATGATTGAAGTAGATAGTCCAGTAGTTCCTAGTTCTTTTAATTAAGTCTTATTGATGCAGTGTTATGAGGACAGTTCTGTTGTTAAGTCTGATGATTACTTGAGATTATAGGATGATGTTGCACTTGATTCGGGTTGAAGAAACTAAGTTGCCGCCACAGTAGTTTTCCATGAACGTAGGGGAACAATAGATGAGGAGCTGAAGAGATTAAGTTGCTGCCACAGTAGTTGTATTGGATTCGGGCGACCATTAGATGAGGAATATTAATTGATATTGACGTCTTGAAGGGAATATACAATCACAATCTCGTCTGAAAAATTTAAAAAAACAAGAGCGGCAGAATCTCGAAAAAATAAACACAACACTTAATAACATTTACACATATATTTGTACAATAGTGAGAGAGAGAGAGAGTGTGGTTTTTTTTTTATTTTTTATTTATTTATTTATTTATTTTTTATTTCTTTAATTTAATTGTCCACCTATGTGCTTATGTGTGTTTAAATTTAATTAGTCATTTTAAAAAGAGAATTTTGAATTTTCACCCTAACATCTCCATAAAGAAATTTAGTTTCACAGAGCTTTTTTTTTGTGCCTAGTATTTTCCCGAAGGTTGTAGAACATCGCTATTGTGACGCAGAACGTGTTTCGCAATGTATCAACGAGGAAAGCCCTTTTGGAGTGATTCGGAAGCCCAGTGGTTGTTGTTTTTAATAAAAAATAATGAACTCATGAATGTCCACTCAGGTAACAGAAAGGGTGCAGAGTGCCGTTACTCACTTCACAGTCCACCAATGAGAGTGGCTCTTACCAGCTCTCGGTGGTTTTTTTTTTTAATCAAAAACAATAAAAAAACCTCAGTGTCTCGGTATCAATATTATATTTAATTATGTAACTGAAAGGGTGCAGG
This sequence comes from Dysdera silvatica, assembly GCA_006491805.2. NCBI lineage: Eukaryota > Metazoa > Arthropoda > Arachnida > Araneae > Dysderidae > Dysdera > Dysdera silvatica. Next base: position 5,531 of record QLNU02002238.1, on the reverse strand, counting down.
GTGCCACTATATGGTCCATCAAGGTGAGGGAGGGGCCTCGCCAACACTCGGTAACTCTGCGGTTATTCTTTTTAATCAAAAACAATAAAAAGCATTAAAATAATTGTTTGTTTTGAAATAACGGAAGCTGAATTCAAATTAGGGGAAAAAATACTGGTAATATTAAAAAAGGTGAGAGAGTTAAAAGTAAGAGTAAGTTAAATATGGATGAGATGCTGTCTTTCACAAGGTAAACCGGAAAAATTGTTTCCCTGTTTCTTGGCAGCAATTAAAACCATTTTTCCACCCCAAATATCCGATCCAAGGTACGTACAGGTTTTTTACTTTTTTTTAGAGTTCGGGGAGGAGGAGAAGGAGGATTCACGAAAATTACCAAAAACGCCATAAACAGCATGGCGGCTAGTCACTTTGCCGATTGCCAGTTTTGGAGACACAGGCTAGAATTGAGTGGGTTATGTATCGTGCAGTAGTGCCTGTATTTTTTACTGCAATGTTGGTTTCACCGTGGTAACTGGTCATTAATCAATCACGCGGTATCAGCTAAACCGTCAGTATTTCTTCTGCATAATTAGTGCTCTGGTTTGCTCACGTTCAGCCATCACAATTTTGTTATTTGCGATATGGATACTCAGTTAATCCTGATAATATAATCTGGAAAGAAGGTTGAAGCACTTTTGACGAAAAGAAAGTATGAGATTCATCTGCGCTGTGCTCATCTTTAACGAAAGTTTCCAAAAAACCATAGCGGTGGGTTTTTATATTTTAAGGGTCGAAATTAACTTTCTAAATCAGGTGCACTAAGTACTAGTTTGGTGTACAAAATAGAAAGTAAACCTCAGCATTAAAACTGGGTAAAATGTATGTGCAGCAATTATGCTTAAGTATGTACGCTAAAAAAAAAAAAATTCAACTTTTCAAAATAATTGAATATTTGTTTGTAGTAAAAAAATTTCAAGCCAATGCCGATACACTGAGAAAATTATATGAAATTTATCCATATTTCACTATTCTTGAAAATAAGCGTAAATGGACATAGTTAAGTCCACTGCGTGCACCCAAATTAAAAATTTACGTGCACGGATAAAATTTCATGTGCACAATGTACCTGTGCACCCTCTAATTTCGAACCCTGTTTTATATATATTTCTAAACATTCCGGGATAATCTATCATGACGTGGCGGAATGGAAGTCGCGGCAAGCAGGAAGTTGGCACCATTGACGACCAAAGTGAGAGATTTTTATGCTGTGATGCCGTTATTTATTTTAATCAAAATTATGGAGTTAGCGAAGAAAAAAGGTAGAATTTAAAAAAGCAGGATAAAACTAAAATAAATAAAAAAAGAAAACTTGCACGAAACAAAACAAAAAAAAAAAGAAATCGCAAAAACGGGAGCGGTTACTGTATTGTTAACTAGTTCCCAAATATATTTGATTTTCCAGTTACTACTGAACTAAAACACTTTTTCCTACGTGACAAAATAGGGATATGCGTTTCCGACCGTAATGGAGACATTTAAAAAAAAAGTCGTCAACATTTACCGTTATGATTGATGTGATACACTGCGCAAAAATAGTAGATAAATATAACACAATACTGTCTCAGTTAGAAATTAAATAATTTAATATCGTGACCGTATATCGTATTTTAACAACTCCGGTATTTATAAGATTCCTTGTCAAGACTGCGAAAAATGCTACTTGGGACAGACACGAAGGGAGCTGCGATTTAGGGTCAAGGAACACGAAAACTATGTACGAAAACAGGATTTGCTTAAATCTTCTATCGCCCAGCACTGTTGGAATCAAAACCATCGTTTCTCATTCCATGATGCCCGAATTATTGAACGCATTCACTTTCCGTCAGACCTTAATTTCTTCGAAGCCTTCCACATATTTCAAATGGGCAATGGAGCTATCAACGATCCGAGTGAAAGCATATTTTTCCCGGAATGCTACAAAAAACTGTTCCCCAATCATTTAAAATCCTCGTCAGTTTAATTTTGTTTGCCTTTCTGAACATTTCCGCCGTCTCGTGGATCGGCGTTGTATCCAGAGACATTTCTCCTATCCCAATAATAACCGGCTACTTTTCCCCGAAGCATTACTTGCAAATCGTTTAGTGGCAACCGTGACCAGCATTACCAATCAATAGTTTGTATGGTTTGTATATATATTTCGTTTGAGAAAAGTAGCAAGAAGCTACTGAAACAGCTGTCAAGATATTAAATTATTTAATTTCTAACTGCGACAGTATTGTGTTATATTTATCTACAAGATTTACCGTATTCTGTATTAGTGTTGTAACTTTCGTATTGCTCCAACTGTTAGACTCCATGTCTCTGATCCATAAGAGAGGACTGGCAATACACACTGGTTGAAGACCTTTCTTTTTAGACACAAAGGCAATTTCCCCTTCAGGATAAAACTGTTTCTTCCAAATGCACTCCAGCCAAGTTTAATACGTCTGTTGAGTTCTTTCATAATGTTGCCATCCATTGAAATCAGCTGGCCAAGGTAAATATATGAATCAGCAATTTCTAGCTCAGTGTTGTCAACTTGTATTTTTGTTTCCTCTACAAAATTATTGAACATGATCTTAGTTTTTTGTAGGTTCATCTTGAGTCCAACTTCTTTACTTCTAGTTGAGAGCTCTTGTACCATGTCTTGGAGTTCTGATGGGTCCGTTGAAAAAATAACAATGTCATCAGCAAACCGCAGATGATTTAAATATTCACCATTTATTTTTATTCCCTTGTTATTCCAATTTATCTGCTGAAAAATCATCTGTAAAGCTGAAGTAAAAAGTTTTGGAGAAATGGTATCTCCCTGCCTCACACCTTTACCAATTTTGATAGTTTTGGTATCTTTATGTAACCGAAATTTTGCACTTGCATTTTTATACACACATTTCACCATGTCAATGTACACATCCTCGATGTCTGTTGATCTTAAAGAGTTGATGACTGCTGATGTTTTAATAGAGTCAAAGGCCTTCTCATAGTCAATAAATGCAACACACAATGGAAGTTCATATTCATGTGTTCTTTCAATTAATTCTCTTAATACTTGAATATGGTCCACTGTACTGAATCCACTTCGAAATCCAGCTTGTTCTCTTGGTTGAGCTGCATCTAATTTTTTCTGCAGGCGATGTGTTAGCACTTTTGTGAAGATTTTATAAATAGCAGGTAACAAGCTAATTGGTCGGTAATTTTTCAAATCCTCTTTATCACCTTTTTTATGCAAAAGAATTACTGTTGCAGAATCCCATTGGTTTGGTATGTTACCGCTGTTAAGACATTTGGTAAAGAATTTTGCGAGTATGTCTTCTACATATTCTCCAGCTTCTTTTAAGATATCTAATGTAATACCATCATCACCAGGGGCTCTTCCTTTCTTCATATTTTTTATTGCAAATGAAACTTCTTCTTTTAAGATTTTAGGAGCTGTTCCTTCGACTATTTCAATGTCTTCGTTTAATCCACTGTTACTTTCGTATAGATTTTTGTAGAATTCTTCAACTCTTCTAAGTATTTCTTCCCTATTTCTTGTTACGGTGCCATCCTCTCCTTTTAATGCAATGATGTGTTTCTTCCCAATAGACAAACTCCCTTTAACAACCCTAAGGCTCTTGTTGCTTTCAATGGCCTTCCTTACTAACTCACAATTGAATTTTCTTATATCTTCTTTCATGCTTTTGCGCAGAGTTTTACAAAGTTCTATGTACTCAATCCTGGAACTGGTATTTTGATTGTCCACCTTCATATCTCTTCGCCTTTTCATGAGCTGTTTCGTCTTCTCAGATAATTTGCTATTGTGCTTTTTACAGGTTACACCACCAATTTCCCCAGCAGTTTCAACTATTGTCTTAACAATGTTTTCATTTGCTTCTGAGATGTCAACTTCTTCAATAAGTCCTTCCAGTGCAGAAAAGCGATTTTTTAATTCCAACTTGAATGCCTCGGTATTTACTTTCAGTTTCATTAGATCCACCCTCTTACTTACTTGTTTCCTAATGAGCTTCTGTCGTTCTAATTTAGTATTTAAGTGCACTTTACATCTCACCATTCGATGATCACTTCCAGTATTAAATCTGTTCAGTACGCTGCAATCTTCAATAATTGATTTCTTGTTTGCCAGGATATAGTCAATTTCGCTGGTTCCTCCATTGGGGTGTTTCCATGTCCATTTTCTTTGCGGTTTCTTCTTAAAAAATGAATTCATGATGCTAAGGTTTTCAGCTTCTGCAAATTCGATGAGTTGATCGCCACGTTCATTCCTTTCCCCATATCCGTATTTACCAACCGATGTCTCTCCTTGTTCCTGTTGTCCAATTCTTGCATTGAAATCCCCCATGATGAGCTTGATATGTTGTTTCCCTTTGGTGTGTAACTCTTTGATTTCTTCATAAAATTCTTCAACCTCTTCGTCGGTATGGCTTGATGTTGGTGCATATACCTGTACTATTTGAAGTTGGTATCGCTGGGTTAGTTGAACAACAAGCCTCGCTGCTCGATCTGATGTACTTTCAACTTCCAGAAGACAGTCTTTAATTCTTTTGTTGATTAAGAAGCCAACACCACTTGTTCTTCCAGTTTCCGTTCCTCTATAATAAAACAAATGTCCGCTTTTCAGTTCCACCAACTCTTCACCTTTTCTTCTAACTTCACTGAGTCCTACAATGTCCCATTTGATCTTGTCTAGTTCCTCTTCCAATTCCTGAAGTTTTGCTTCAGAAGCAAGGGATCGTCCATTATACGTAGCCAAGGTCAATAACAAACGGCAGCCTGGGCCATTCCAGTGATTCTTAGCACCCCCTGCTTTCATGCCACACTGACCGCTGCCTTGATCAGGAGCACTCCAGCACCTGGAGACTAGGGGCCATGGTTTTTGATGTGTAAGCATAGTGGAGGAATTAGCCATCATTTCACCACGCTGGCTAGACGGGTTTGTACACTGGTAGGACACTTGGTCACTAACCCGGCCGGTTCCACACATCGTCACATACGTTCAGCGTGATAGATACCAGCAACCCTTTTACACTTATTTAAATGGGTCAAAAATCTTAAACATTGAGTTGCAATACATAGGATTTAAGTAGTATATATATCATCATCATCATCATCATATTCAACCATTATCTATCCACTGCTGGATGAAGGTCTCTCCAAATGCTTTCCACACAAGTCTATCCTGAGCAATTCGCTTCCACGTCACCCCAACCTGTTTTCTTATTTCATCCACCCATCTAGTTTGAGGACGTTTTCTAGGTCTTCGGTGGTCTCTTGGAATCCAGTTCAGAATTTCTGTTGTCCATCGTTGATCAGTTCTTCTTGCAATATGCCCAGCCCATCGCCATTTCAGCCCTTTTACTTTAACAATGATGTCCTCTACTCTAGTTTGCTCTCTCACCCAAGTGTTTCTTTTTCGATCTCTCCTAGTTATTCCAAGCATGCACCTCTCCATGCTCCTTTGCGTTGTCTGTAACTTTCGTATTGCTGCAATTTTTAGACTCCATGTCTCTGATCCA
>QLNU02002237.1:0-32648 GCA_006491805.2 Dysdera silvatica | reverse complement strand
GGAACATTAGATGAGGAGCTGAAGAGATTAATTGATATGACGTGATGAATGGAATACGATGGTGTGATGTCATCAAAGGATTGGTGGTGCACAGTTATCGCGGAAAAATCTCATCTGAAAAATTAAAAGAAAAAAGAGCGGCAGAATATCGAAAATAAACACAACACTTAATACATTTAACATATATATACACAATGGTGAGAGAGAGAGAGTGTGTGTGATGTTTCTTTCTTTTTTTGTATTTATTTTTCTTTTATTTTTAATTTAATAGTCTACTGATGCTCGTCTAATTTTGAGTGTTTAATTTTGATTAAGCTGTTTTTATTAAAAAGAGAATTTTGAATTTTCACCTTAACAAATATTTTATGTATTCGGGGGAAAAAAAATTTATTGTCGCAAGACAATAAATTTTTTTTTTTTTCAGAGTAGAAGTGGGAATAATAAGTTTGGCCAAAAAAATAGCAGAATGGAGTAGAGGTGGTTATTGTTATGTGCCTCCTCCTATTTAGTTAATTTAAAATTTGTTTTTTTATTTTTTTGTAGTTGTTTTCATTAGCATTATAACAACAATGAAGTAATTTTTTGACATGGTCATGATTTCTTCATGAATAAACACTACTATCCTTTTTACTTAGGATTAGTGTAAATATTCAGGTTAACATAACCTGTTGACAATTTCCCAGTTTTAGTATATGTACATTTTTTCTTAAAATACATTTTTATAATACAAAAAATATTATTTCTTATCTTGACTCCTATTTTGTTCAAATAGTGAACAAGTTAGTGTCTTTAGTTCATTTTTTTTTTTTTAGAACTGGCAAAAACAATCTTTAGTAATTAGGGGTTAGTAGTTATTTAATTACCCTGTAGGTATTTTTGTAAAAACATTTAGTAATATTAGCAGATTTTAGTGTTATTCTGCTAAATATTAGGGAGTAGCCTTGTTTTTGATAGAAATTTTTGAGGGTCTGAATTTTGCCTGCAAAATATCAGACCAAGTATTTTGTTTGAATGACCACCATGAATTCAGCATGTTGTGTTTGCTAATGTTTGTGATATCATGGCAGTTTTGGTATTAAAGTTTGTGAAGCTTTTAGCCACTGCATGAACAATTTGGTCATGACCTAAAAAGGTACCATACGTACCTCAAGCTGCCAGGTGATTTTATCTTTTCTTAATCAGAGCTGGACAGTTGAGATTCAAGTGTAAATATGTAAAGGTAATGATGTGTATATGTAAATTTAAGCCAAAAGGGTGATTAATTGCTTTTATATGAAAACCAGCAGTACAATATGTAATCAGCTTAGAGGTTTCATAAGCTTTATCACAAAATGAAATTTCAGTGTTTGTGTGTGTGTTTTGAATTCACCCTGGTCATATGGTGTCTAAAAGGAAAAATATTTTAAATAAATCTGGTAACAATTATTTGAATTTGGCGAAGAACCTTCAAATCATAACAACATGTCATGAACCAGTCATCATTCTTCAAGGGAACTATGCCTAAGAGTTTGGAAGAATGAATTATTGATAATAAAAAGTTTTGTTTATACCCACAGAATAATTATGTGATGTATGAGAATATAAATTTTTATAATTATTTAATTGCTTGCTAAATAGCAATTGCAATTGGTTTTAAGCTTCTGGGTGAGACGAAATCAGCAAATATGTTAGTATAGAGGTATATTTTACTTTAACAATGCTGATTAATCCAAATATTTTTTGTTTATGTTCAGTTATTCCTCTAATAGGACTTTTGTTTACTGAACAAATGGTTAAAAAAAATGCTTTATTTCTGCTAAGATGAGATATTTATGTATCTCCATTATTTACACATATTCACAACAAATTACATTTCATGATCACACTGTATATGCCTATAGCATACAAGTGCCTATAAAGATCAATTTCTTTGCCTTCAACCATGATATGATAAAATATATGCACATTCACAAATCTCTCTATTTCTATTCAGATGATAGTAAAAAGAAAATTTAATCTTAATATTGTTCAGAAATTTCTCAAATAAAGAAAATAAAATGTTAAAAATCAACGAAAAGTTTGTTATGCATTTATTCGGAAAACCCAGTTTTTATGCCTTTATATATGTTGATGTTATAAAGGACTAAAATAGGCAATTGCATATGTACAGATGCAGTTGCATAAAATCAGGGTTCTATATATTACGTATGCAAAGAGGCCCATGTATTATTTATTTATACGTAATATATATTTTCCAACAGCGATTCAATAACAAATCTTCGTGATAGCGTGACTGAGTGCTTACCTGCAATAAAAACTTCAATAAATTTTTAAAAAAAATGCGTTTCATGTCACAATAACAACTGAGTCACGTTTCACGAATTCACAAAAAAAGTGTGAACTTTTTCAAAGTTAACGTAGAGCCAAAATTTTGGTATGTAAATTCCTATGAGTTAAAAGCAGAATTATTCCTCCATTTTTCATTTACTACTTTAAGGTAAATACGGCTTTTATAGCTTCATAATACAAAACGGAAAAGAACATGAATAAAAAGAAATTGATCGAAGCTTTGAATTTATTTTTAGGAAGTTATTCGGATACTCACGTATGTAGCTAAAACTTTTTGCAAAAAAAAAACTGTCATAATCGACTAGACCATCGGATCTCAGAAAACGATCCATTTTTCTTCGTGTATAAGTATTTCGAAATAGAACAATAACCAAAAATAACGTTAACATGTAGGATATCCGGAATTTGTTTAGAAATATTAATGATGCTCAGATATTTTTACTCATTTTCTTTACGTAAGTGTTGATTTATGCACATGGCGATTTAGGTTCTAACACGGACGCGCCAAGAAAATTTGTATATGGAGCAAAGACGCAAAATGGTGACCCTCACTAAAAATATTAATTTGTGCCATTCGTAGTTTTAATTATTAATTAAAATGTTCGGTTTTAATTTTAGTACATGAACATCCATCTAGAAACAAAATACGCTCCCAAATCTTCATCTAATTCAGCAACTTTTCAGCTTTTAGCACTGTCAACGTCCTGGGCACCGACCACTGATTAACTCTAAAACTGAATAAATTCTGCCTTCACTTGACAAAGGGAGCAGTTGGCTCCCGAAACGTCGTGTTTTTAAACCTTACGCCAGTGTCGAAATAACTGTTTGTTATCTAAAACTGGAAATTGAATCTGGAATCAGGACAATAATTCTGTTTTTTTTACAAAAGCTAATTTTCTGTGAAAACTGAAAGTGCTTGCCCTAAAAGGAAATGAAAAATGTCCAATAACTGAGCACCATTTGAAGAACGCTAAAATGAGTGCGGTGTGGGGGATGGCATTTTTTCAGATTTGATGGTCATCAACGAAAAAAAATGTATTTTTTGTCACAGCATAGGGAGGGTTCCAAATTGATAATAAATTGGGGTACACCGTGTTTCTTTTCCCTTCAAAAACGGAGCTTGGCCCTCCAAATGAAGCGACATGCTTCAAAGTGGAAAAAAACAATTACTATAGCAGACTTATACTATATACTATAACTTTATTTATTTTATTTATTTATTTATTCATTCATTTATTTATTCATTCATTTATTTATTCATTCATTTATTTACTTATTTATTTTATTTATTTATTTAATTATACTATAACTTATACTATAGCAGACTCTTTAAGTGCCACTAATGAGTAAAGCAGCTTTTCATTACTTTATAGGGATCGAAGTTCGATACCGAACTTAACAACATGGCTTTTTTTTTCTTTCTTTAAAAATTAAATTTTCCGTGACACAAAAAAGCACTCGCCGTAAAAAAGAAAGTAAAAGGCATACCAAGGGATAAGCACTTGAGAAATTAAATACAGTAGGACCTGCTTAAAGTGAACACCTTTGTGTTCTTTTAATTATGGTCATCATAGACAAGTGGTCACTGTACACGCCAAACTTTAGACAAGACTGAATCCCTACCAGTTCTCCCTTATAAAAAGTGATCACTTTATCAGGTAATAAAGGCAAAAAACTTTCAAAGCAATTTCATGGTCACAAACGAGTGATGAAAAAATCATTTATTTTTTACCAGGACGAGGATCATTTGGTTAATGATATGTCTGTTACCACCAACTTACATCCGCCATGGATAAGTTTCTTTAATGCTAATTTCCTCAATTTTAAGTTATTATTTGCGTTTGGTTGTTTGCGTTTTTTTAAATGTTTTGTTTTCATACCTGTTACCCTTTTTTTTTCATCTTTTAAGATGTTTGAATAATTTCAATATATTCATTTGGTTTTGGTCAATTTTACGTGATTTCAGATAACGTGACAGAATTTGAAAATTCAGTTTATTATTTTAAACTCCATAGTTCCATTATTAGGCAAGCTTCTTTTAAGAGGGCTAAACGCATTCGAAAAAACGTTTTAAAGCTTCATTAAATAATATATTTCTGAAAACTGTTCCCAAAGTGTTATTTTACCAAGTTTTGTGATATATTCAGCACAGTGGGTCGCTTTACTTCCAAACTCTCTAATGTGTAAAAATAAATCCTACAAATGAAATTCCTCTACAATCTCCCACAAAATCCGAGGGCCTACTTTGATTTAGATTTGGGATCAAATACTGTTCCTTACAATAAGAAATATTTAATCGAGCGAATGGGGAAAACAGGCGGCCATTAACAACCAAAATTTCTGAACGAAATGTAAATAAACCTCAAAAATATTGAATTTTTTCATTTATTTCCAGTTTTTAACGAGTTTCATAATTAGAAATGTTGAAAAAGATCTTCCAACATCTATTTCAAAATACATATTAAAAGAAAAAGTCATTCTGACGAAACAAAAGTAATTGCGATTCTTCTGAGATGTCTACACTCATCTTGTTTTTATAGAAATTTAATGAAGTTTGCATGATTTGTATCATTTTAATAAGCAATTTCCCACGATTCTGAAATGAGGAATGAGCGAGAAATTATTCCTAAGGCTACATCAAATTGCCTTTTTTCCTGATTGGAGCTTGTCTGCGATTTTAGAGCGCAAAGACTTTAAAGGCATTGTGCTCGAAACAACATATTTCCTAGGAATCTAAGGAACGTCTGTTCCCAGTAGTACTAAACCACGAACAACGATGGGCAGAAAAGCAGAGCGCATTCTTCCGATTCATTAAGAGTAGAAATTCATTGCCACGAGTGTGGCTTTCTGCTATATCCAGTGATATTCATTAAACACTTCAATTTCTGCCACTAATTCAATTCAATTTTTTCAATTTATTTTTTCAGCATAGTAATTTATATATTACAAAATATTTACAATTAGTATGAAAAAACTATGCCAAGAGGGAGATGAGAAAAAAGGCTCAGGGGCCTGACAAGTTCCCAACACGCTCGAAAAGGCAACTCAAAACAAGAGGCAATGCAATATACAATAAATAACCTTATTTCTTTATTCAAACATTAATTTTTTAATATTATAATTTTGTTTAGTAATTAAATATTAATTAAACATTAATACCAATAACAATTTCCAACACCAGTATCTCTATACAAAGATGAAGATATTAGAAGATGTTTTCTTAATTTACATTTGAATAAAGACATTATTTATAGATTTCAAATCATCTGGGAAAGAGTTTCAATTCTTAGGACACAACACTAAAATGCTATTATGTAAGTAGTTTGTTGTTTGGTAGGTACCACCGCTTGACATAAATATAATAAAAGCAATCGGACAACTTTGTGCGGTTTGTTAGATTATTGGTACATGAGCCGGCTTTCGGCTGCGCTAAAGGGCAGCCTTCATCAGATGTATACTGTGCGAATCGAATATCGATATATCGCAGCCTTCATCGTATATGGTGCGAATCGAACATACAGCAGATAATATAATCAAGGAATACAAATGGAAAAAATAATGGAAAAAAAAGTAAGAACAAAAATAAAAATAAAAAATAAAAAACACGCGCGCGAAAAAGTAAGGGTTTTTTGTCAAATACTTTCAGGCTGTCCTGCCTGACAGGCAGGCAGTACTGCCTGAAATTATTTGACAAAAACCCTTACTTTTGCAGGCGATGGTCTATTGCTCGGTAGGGCCAGCTGGCTTCACGCATCCCAATTATCCTACCACGTTTGAAGTCGTTCAATTGGCTATAAGGTCTTCGACAACGTCCCAACGTCATTACTGGTTGCGTCTCCAGGGAACTGCAACGCTGATAACGAAAAAAAATAAACCGTTCGCAAATTTTACCTCTTTTATACGATGCCAGTTGCGCAGTAGAAATGCACGCTATGATTGAAGTTAACACTCATTGGCTTTGAAAATTTAATCATTTGCATACTTGGTTTAAAGGAATCCGCAGGCGAAACATCGAGATGATATGATCATTTTTTAGGAGTGTTCTTTTTTTTGCAAAAGAGTGTATTTATTTACCTGTTGTTGGACATCTATAATTTCTAAATCCGTTTACAAGAAGTCACTGTTTCGTCCTAGTAATCACATTCAGATAGTTCATTATCTAGCCCGAACGATTTTTCATACTTTACTATCCTATAACTTCATTGAAATCCGCTCTAATGACGTTCTCATCTATCTTTTTGTTGTGATTTTACTGTGCAGGGATAGCAAATGTCATGTTGCGCCTGGATCTCTAATCTTTTGAGTAATCCGTAGCTTTAACAGGGTAAAAGGTAGAGATCCTGATGAAAAATGATAAAAACACTGATTTTTTATTTTTATCTTAAAAAAACTTCAAACACTTCTGAACATTTTAATACCAAATTTATAACAATACGATTTTTTTTCCACTTCTAAATTTGAATTATAAATATAGTCGATTAAAATTTAAAGGGCCAGAATTCTCGTAAATATATATTTTCTCTTCCTTTTTTTCTTTTTTTTTGTGCTTTGCGACTTATTAAAAAGTGCATAACGCAAAGTTTTTATTTAATGGGTTTACATAAAATCTCCTCAGAAAAAAAGCAAACTGACGAACGTAAATAAAGAATTATGTCATTTTGTCTTCTTTAACTTCAAAGCTTGTTTTCTCAGTTCAGCATTTTTGAACTTTTTCATGTGAATATGTTGTGTTAATAACTTTATAAATATTTAAGCTACTTATATCAAATTTGGTGAGTAAAATAAAAGCGATATTATCTTGAAAGTCTTATCGGGAATTTTTTGTATTTGTGCAATTTTTCAAAATATGAATTTTTAAATTTTTTTGTGTGTTTAGTAATTTGATACTGAAAGTTTAAAAATTTTTAATTGAAAATCTGGGCAAAATTTTATAAATCCCCTTGATGAAAAGTTGCATTGCATAGTTTTCTTCATAAAATATTTTCTTTGAAGTCATAAATTTACAGTTTGTTGATTTTAACGTCGCATACAGATAATGTTAAAAAGTTTAAATGAAGTGCGCTGGGGTCCAAAATTATTCAAATAAGCTGAAAGTTTAGGTGCAACAAAGATTTATCATGGTTAACAACATAGGACTAAGGGACCTTCAAAAATTAAAAAATAAAAAAAGCTATTTTTCGAAATGCCCTAGTTTTCTCATTTTGACATTTTTGGGTAAGGTTTAAGGCGAACGTAAGACCACGTTTAAATCTGGTTTAAACTGAATCCATTTTAAACATCAATTCATTTTTTTCATTTACTTGGAAATTTTTCGCTTGACTGCCCTCACATTTAGGAAAGTTATTTTTAGAGGGTGGAAATGGCTAACACTGGTTTTAAATGAAGCTACACAAATCAGCCCAAAATGAAACGTTGTAAACATTTTAATTTCATTCTACCTCAGTCAAGCAAATTTTCTAAAAAATAAATCTCCATAAGCAGGCTCATTAAAATTAATTATCTTACGATTTTGTCCTTTTCAAGAACGTCTTTTTGTCCAAAGTTTACCAAAATTTCTTTACTTAAAAGAAACTATTCAAAATTAAGCACAGAATCTTTCCAAGTGAAAATTTTTAAACGCTTTTCAAAAAAGATATTACGTGTGCCTTTCTCTACTTCGTACAACAGTATATAATATCAATAATAATACGTTTTATATATTATATATACGTTAATACGATTATAGTCACATAAAATACAGACACATTTAATATAAACGTTTATCTAATTTAACCTGTGTATATATAAACGATGAAAAATTAGAGAATCAGCATTGAACTAAATATCATCATAGCGAGTTCACTAATCATTTTCCGTATATTCCTTGCTAAGATAAAGAAAATTAAAATCAAATATAAAATTATAAAATACTTATAAATTTTATTATGTAGTTATTACATGTTAAACTTAAACTTTCGCTTACGGGGCCGGGAAAAAGAAATTTGTCGTTCCGTAAGAAAAAGTATCGCTTCTTTTCTAACCCCCACAAGTATTAGCCTGAGTGACACCTGAAAATGTGGCTACACGGGGTCGGGAGGGAGGGAGGTGTAGTGGCACTTGAATGCAGATAAACAACGCCAAATAACTTCAGTGGACATGTATTGTACGTTAGTGAAAGGTAAGAAACCTACTGACAATCTAATAGCAGATTGTCAACTTTCATACAAAGCGGTGAAGAAGAGGAAAGAGAGGTTATATTTGTGCAATAGGCTTTTATTTCGCAACCTTTTTCTTTAACCCGCTCGATCAAGCCATTTATATTACTAAACTGACCATTGACTTGGGAAGAACACGAAAGTTGGTGGGAAGGGGTGCTATCTGGGATGAGGCTTATCCCAGCCCCGTTCTTTTGGGGGGTAAATCTGCTGGGATATACCCTGTCCCACCCCTAAGCTAAAGGTTAAATATAATTCAAAATGAAACAACAAATGCTCTCATCGTTTCCCTTTACACAGAATACATGGAGAGGTTCTCGCACTCGACAAAGAAACATTTAAACCAATGTTAAAAATTTTCAATTTACCTTAAATAATTACTGTTTCTTCCTTGGTCCTCCCTCTTTTTTTTAATCTGTAATATTCTTTTCTAAGGTAATTTGTTACATGTAAAGCAAATGTTTATTACATGTAAAGCAAATGTCTCAAACGCAATTCCAAAATATGTTAATTCCCAGTCTCAGCAATATTTATCTATGTGACATGTAAAAGAAAAATAACCATGATTACAGCACACAAAAATTCACAATTGCTCAAATCTTACTAAAAGCAGGGTTGAAATTTTAAATTATACGAAATACAAAGAGGGTACTTGTTTCAATGTATTTAATCTACTAAAAGCTGTTTGCCTTCAATTGAAGTCCCAGTCACAAGCAGATGGTGTATGTAAATATTCATACCCAAACGCTGGTACAAAAATATTCAAAGTATGGACGATTCTGTTTAAGTAACAAATGGGATTAAATCAGTGAAGGATTTACCAATATACTGCGTAGGATGAAGCATGCGGCTGTAAATTCTCAGCGGCGAAAAAATTGCGAGAGCGTTGCGACATGGGTAAATGTTTTGATCAATTGAGAGATTAACGTCTCAGAAATGTTTTTTTTTTCCTCTCGAAATACGGTTCGGGTTCTCCACCCGCTTATTGAAATGGAATTAGGCGGAGAATACGCCTGTCTTTTTTATTGTGAAACGTTGCAAAACAAGTTGAAAACAAGATGAGGGGAACGAATGCAGTGTTTTAGTTTGAGACTTATTTTGAAGCCTATGGCAATAGTGAATTCGTCTTCGGAAAGGTAATTTTCTTAATTTAAACGGAGAAAAAATTGAAATTTATGTGTCTAAATATAAACTGAATAACTTAGCAATTTTATCAATTGAATCGAATATATTGAATCAATATTATTTGATGCTGTTATTAAAAATATAGAAGACAAATGTAGAGGACAATATCTCGAAATACCTGAGGTATACCGAAGAATTCCCCTAATTGTGTTACTTAACTTATAGTTTTAAGAGATATGTTGATATTTTTGAAATAAACACGGTACTATTTTTATTGATTGATTTTCCTAGTTTTGCTCTAAGTGATGTTTAAATTACACTGTTAAAATATAGTGAATGTTATAAAGTTTTTTTTTTATTTTTAAGGATTGATATGTTCCTGTCATATCTTTTTATATAGATATAACCTTTTCATATTTACTTACTTTTTATATCCAGTGTTACGTTTAAAGATGTAAATAGGTATCAACAAAAGGGAGAGATATAAAGTCGGTGTTTCCAGAAGGATCTTCCAGGTGGTGTTTCCAGAAGGTTTTTCCAGGACCCAAAATGCACCAAATTCGCGAATACTTGCAAAAAGGCAAATTCGAAGAAACTACCAAGCCGCCAAACTTTTGGGGCACCTCTGGTTACGTTTAGTAAGACAAATGCTAAAATATATCTCAGTGCCGGCGACAGAATATATCGGCCTACCGGCGGCAAAATATTTCATCCTACGGGAGACAAAGTCGTAAATCCGCCTCTGAATTCGAAACTAAATACGTTAAATAAAAAGAATTAAAGCAAACTAAATTGCCACAGTACGCGAACAAATAGAGGATTGGTTTTAAGGTACTATCTAAAACCTACAAATATAAATGTGTTAACTGTGGAAGACCGAAATCTGTCAAATGTCGACATTCTTCAGTGAACGTCAGCGTTCACATAATAGCTTGACGTATGTCCGAAATATTTACTAAATATCATTATTTCTGACTTATAGCGGCAAATGTCGACATTCAGCACATACTGATGGTGAACGTTGAATAAAAATATTTTTGTTACATTAAGAAAAAATTGCAATTTTTTAAATCATACTGTATTATCAAAACATATTATGACATATGTCAAAATAGGAGAAAACTTACGTAACAGCATATGTAAATAAACTGTTGAACCTAAAACGAACAGTACATTTTAAATGAGAATATAAAATAATACCAATAATAAACTTATTTAAGTATGTGAGTAAGGTTATACAATCTTATTTATTACAACAACTTAAGCTGTTATGACACTTTGAAATGCACCAAAGTCCTTTGGTTTTATAACTGCATTTAGCCGTGCAACACTTCTTTTTTGCAATTATAGCGTGTGTAGCCTTGCCCTCCACTTCGCAACTTTTTCTCTCACCGACATTTTTTGAGAAGAAATCTCATCTATGGAAAGTAACTTCTCTTTATAAATTACGAACTGATTACGGATATAAAATTTATTGAGGATATCATTTTTGTTTGCTAATTTATAAAAGTCGGAGGCTTCTACTCCAACAACAACCGCCAACATATTTTGGGCATCTCTAGAACCACAGTCGATATCAGGGTCTTGTATTCGTGTACGGCAGGGGTTTTCAACCTTTTTAGGTCCAAGGGCCAATTTTGCTTATTTTTGTAGACCGCAGTATCAGCAATATTAGGACTGAACAAAGGCGGCTCGAGGGGTATGCCCCCGCCCCGGATCAGCGCTTCTTGATATTTTTCCTTATGTCCCTATTAGTTTTGCATGCCCACCCAAAAATATTTTCTGTATCCGCCTTTGGGACTCAATATATATATATTACAATGTAAAATACGTATGGAAGCAAAATACATTTACAATTCGTTTAGTTATGAATATGTAAAGCGAAATCAAACCTTTTAGTGAGATTTTTGTCACTGCTTATTTTTAACAATCCAATCAATATCAGGTCTTATTTTTGATATTGCCACCCCAATCATGGTTCGAAGGTGGACGTCAGTTATTTTCATTTTATCAACTTCATTTTTGGAAACAACAGGTTGCTGACGTATTGGCGTACGCAGGAGGAGAGTTGATATGTGCTGTAATCCCCACTGCAACGAAATTTTGTGTATATATATATAAATATATGGAGTTGTTGCTTTGTAATCCCTTTCCCCATTGCAAGCCTGTAACACCCCCCCCCACTTATGAATTTTCTATGCCTGCATATGCGCAGATGTAAGTGCTCCAGAACCATGGGCGCCGACTCCATAAGAATATTGGGGGGTGGCAGCATAATAATGGAAGGCAGCTTGTTGTATGATATTATTACCCTTCACAGGGATAACAGCACACAGCTGGTTTTTAAACAGGGCTGTAGTCAGCGGGTGGTCCTAAGGGCCCTTCCAGCCCCCATCCGAAATGTTTTTTCTACCAATATTTATTCATTAGCGAGGTTGCAATAATTTTTTGCCTTCCCCGAAAAAATTTCTGGTTAGGCCTTCTTAACAACTCTTTACAGGGATAACAGACATCAACAAAGCAGTGTTTAATTTAAATATGCTTCTGCTTGATGACGCTCATTTTACCATAAAATTAATATTCTGGTTCCAGTTTCATTTTCACATGAAATGCTCTATAATAAATTTTGTATTTATTACGCTGATGGTGGTGATGTAGCTAGTCTCTTTGATTTATGTTGTTGATAATGAATTTAATGATTCAAAAATATCCTTGAACTTGCGAAATTAAAATAGAGAAACTATAGTTGTAACGTTATTAAAAACGTTCCGTTTGAAAGTTGAAAATAATAACATGTCAATGAAAACGCTGCCATGCAGAAAAGAGAGTTATACAGTATAATACAACTCAACACTAGGTAGACTATAATTACATCAAATAAATGACAAAGTGCATTTTTTTTTTATTTTGCACGAAATACACTACACTGAAAAATATAACCACACCCATTATATTAAAAAAATCGAACGACGTTTACAAATTTTTTGTTTAAAAGTGGGGGGGACATGGAACACTAACACAAACATTTTGGGGATATGTCCCCCGCGCTAACGGCGCCCGTGTCCAGAACAGTAACATTACCACAGCAGATGGTTGGGAAGATGTTCATATCAGCATATTTAGAATAGAATTTGATGAGTCCTAAGATGAATTTTTTTTAAATCACTGTTGCACTGTAGATCAATAAAACCACACCTAATGCTCATATACGCTAGAAAACTGAAGTGTAACACCATTGAGTGGAAAACCTCGTATTACTCTGGTTCTGTAATGCTTTAAGATATTTATTTCAAAATATAAAAATGCCAACAGAATAAAATTCATATACTTCAGACCGAGAGGGAGCAGGACGTTGTTTTTGTGTGTGAAACAATTTGTATTTTTTCATGAGCTGGCGGGCCGCATAAAACATGTCGGCGGGCCGCGGATTGAAGACCCTGGTGTACTTTGTCACCAACTTGAGCAAAAGGAAATTTTCTTTTTGAGGTTTGTGACCTTTTCTTTGCTTGAAGTAGAAGATTCTATTTCGCGGCCGCTCTTTTTATAGAAATAAACCCGTGTTGTTCAGTCAGGGCTGGATATGAAGATGTGGTAGGTTGAAGCTCCTCTTCAATATTTTCCTTTGGAATATGGTTTTCGATATGGTCACTGCTCAAATTTTCTTCAAAAGTATTAACAATTTCTTCAAGCGGTTCTTCGGTTTCGATATTCGCGGTTTTCCCACCATGCAAAGGTGCTGATGCTATGACTCTTTTTGATTTAACGCCAAACAGGGTTTTATGATTATAAAGCCCTGTTTGACGTTAAATGCGCCAAAGTCCTTAAGGACTTTGGCGTATTCCTTCGTGGTATGTGGTGTTCTTGGAAAATTGGACGAAGGGCAAACCATCTGGCTATTTATTGGTATCGTTATCGTTCATCCATACAGTTAGCATATTCTGTATATCCTAATTGGCCCTTTCAACTGAGCCTTGTGTTTGACTATGGCGAGGCTTTCCGTGAACTATCCTAACATACAACAGCCTCTCTGTCTGTCCTCGTGGCTTCTCGTTTCAACCCACACCACAGCTTATCTATACTTGTCGACATACAGCGGTGATGGTCAGAATGTACGATGGCGAATCAAAAAGTCTTGCCCCTACTTTTTATTAGCCAAAATAAGGTACGTACTATTCTACGTACCTTACACTATTCTTCCACAAAGTCCCCCACACCCGTTCAGACATTTGTCCCATCCATCACTAAATTTGAGATGCCCCTGTGGTAGAATTCGTCCTGCTGACTGTGGAACCACCATCGGACTGCTATCTTGGCTTCATCGTTGTACGTGAATCGCTGTCTTGCCAGGAACTTCTTCAGAGGATCGAAAACGTGGAAATCACTAGGGGCGAGGTCCGGATATATGCAATCAGAACCGCCGACAAGCTCCGGTCATTTCACTGGGGCAGTCCAGACCTCACCTATCTGTGCTTGTCGACATACAGCAGCGATGATCAGGATGTACAAGAATATAAGCAAATACTCGGTCTTTCACCGACGTATTTGGTATGTGTCGACATTCTCTAGTTTCGGTCTTTCACGGAAACATACGAGGGCGAATCAGAAAGTCTTTGCCCCTATTTTTTATTAGCCAAAATAAGGTACATACAGGTAATTACAAATATACATACTATTTTATGTATCTTACACTATTTTTCCACATAGTCCCCCACACCGGTTCAGACATTTGTCCCATCGCAGCACTAAATTTGAGATGCCCCTGTGGTAGAATTCGTCCGGCTGACTGTGGAACCACCGTCGGACTGCTGTCTTGGTTTCATCGTTGCACGTGAATCGCTGTCCTGTCAGGAACTTCTTCAGCGGACCGAAAACGTGGAAATCACTAGGGGCGAGGTCCGGACTGTATGGTGGGTGGTCCAGACTCTCCCAGTGAAATGACCGGAGCTTGTCGGCGGTTCTGATTGCATACAGTCCGGACCTCGCCCCTAGTGATTACCACGTTTTCGATCCGCTGAAGAAGTTCCTGGCAGGACAGCGATTCACGTGCAACGATGAAGCCAAGACAGCAGTCCGACGGTGGTTCCACAGTCAGCCGGACGAATTCTACCACAAGGGCATCTCAAATTTAATGCTGCGATGAGTCAAATGTCTGAACTTGTGTGCGGACTATGTGGAAAAATAGTGTAAGGTACGTAGAATAGTACGTATATTTGTAATTACCTGTATGTACCTTATTTTGGCTAATAAAAAATAGGGGCAAAGACTTTCTGATTCGCCCTCGTACAAGAATATAAGCAAATACTTGGTCTTTCACCGACGTATTTGGTATGTGTCGATATTCTTTAATTTCGTTCTTTCACGGGAATATATATATTATATATTGGGTAGTTTGAAAGTACATAGGACACTTCAATTGGAATTAAATATGCAACTTTTCTGCAAGAACATGAAACGGTAATAATTTTAAAAGGCTGTAAAGCATTTTGTCCTACTTTTTTCTGGTAATACAGTTATGGAAGTAAACATACCATGAGTTCATAATCTAAAATCTAGGTATACTGTTTCCAGCTTGGATACTATTTTTAACACCCATATTTTTATCTCAAACTAGAATCTTTTTTATAGAAGAGAAAATGGTACAGCCCTGGCATCGGGTTGCACCGGGACCCTCTTTGTGAAACGAAGTATCTTAATCAGCTCTTCTACCAAGATACAGAATCAGTAATCTCTCTTTCGTATATAAGGATTGTCTTATCAAATTTTTATTGTAGGTTTCACGATCTAACGGTTTACGAAGCCTAGTCTGAGATAGGAGAAATAGTTTCACATACTTGAGTGCCAAGCTCTCTATACCACGATATATTAATAAGAGCTTGGTAATATTGTAACCTGGAAACACAAACCCCAAAAATACCGGAACTGTAACCTTTAGGACACTTTATATGTAAATTGTTTTAATAAGGAATACCGTTTCAAAAGAGAGAGAGAGAGTGTTAATTACCACCGAAGATAATGAAGAACCAAGAAACTAAAAGTAGAAAAGGAACAAAAAATAGAGATTAAAATTTAAGACTAGTTTATACGTTAAATGAGCTATAAATGGACGAAGTCCATCGGAACTAATTAACAAAATCGTTTCACTTGTGATAAGTTGATATGCTCAAGGCATTTCTAAGGATTTTATTTTCAAAATTGCTGCATGTTGGAAAAGGAGAGTTACTCTAAGGTTGCTAATTGGCTTTAGTTGAAAGTTAATCACTTTTGGAATTCGAAATATTAGATCGAATTCTTTACCTCTAGAAATTGGAAATGTTAAGTAAGTTATCAAAAGTAAATTAGCAAAGCATTTCGTCGACGTATATTATCGAAATGTAAAAAGTATTGGAGCTTATACATATGCGCGTTAGC
Source organism: Dysdera silvatica (assembly GCA_006491805.2). Taxonomy (NCBI): domain Eukaryota; kingdom Metazoa; phylum Arthropoda; class Arachnida; order Araneae; family Dysderidae; genus Dysdera; species Dysdera silvatica. The sequence continues at coordinate 16,593 of QLNU02002237.1, read as the reverse complement.
TTTCAAAGTAAAGTCAGCCAAAGAATAGCCAAGATTTTTATAAACACTTTTGTACAGAATAGTTTAGGTCATTCGTTTTCATCTGAAAATGAAAGGCGTTAACATACGGAAAAAGCACGGTAATCGGTTAGACTTTAATTGAAATTATCCCGAAGAGTGTTAATTTCGCGCCAATTTCAATGCCAAATTTGCCATGTCTAACTTTTTCATGGAACACCGTAATTCGGTTTTTAGGGTTGCAGAAATGCGTGCATGGAGATTCAAAGGAAATTAAATAATTTCATATAGCATTTTTTTTTAAATTCTAAATTGCATACCAGGGAGTTAATATTAAATTGCAAATGATGAATTTTCTTATCACTGTCGAAAGTGATTGGTCGGTTGTATATCTACAATAAAGACAACAAGGGTCATTTGGCCCCAAACAGAGGGAAAGCGTACATATGAACTGATATTGTCTGAAGATTATCTGTCCTTTTAACTAATAACTAACTAACTTTAACTAATAACTAATTAACTTAACTAACTAATAACTAATTAACTTAACTAACTAATAACTAATTAACTTAACTAACTAATAACTAACTAACTTTTAACTAATAACTGACTGACTGAGGTTTAATGTGAACCCATTAAGATAAGCAATTTAATTTAATATTAAGCACAATCAATAATTCTTATACGTCATATAATACGGCTTAAGCATATAAAACATAGTTTATTCGTTAACGAAATATGAGCTACTTAAATTATTAAGAAAACATTATCGATATTAGATTTTTAAAATTCATAAAAAAAACTTATTTTTTAAGTCTTTGTATAAAAAAGCAAATTTAATAAAAACACATTTCCTGAAGGCGTTTTAGCTACATACAAAAACTCACTTAAATAACAAAGAGCCAAAGAAAAAAGACTCCATGGACTGAAACTCTTGTTTTTACGTAGGTAAAAATATTTTTAAGCTAATTTTTTTTATATGCTTTTTTTATGCGAACCAAAAAAATGATGTTTTTGAATTATAACAACTAATAAAATACCCAAATATATCGTTCGAAGCCATGGTTTCAACATATTCAGAATGCTTTTTATGGCTAAAGAATAATTCACAATAAATGTACCTCCTTATAAATTGGATTATCGCATTCCCGCAAGCAAATTTAACTGATATAATAGCCATCTGAAAAACAAAAAAACAGTTTTATTTCTAATGGAACAGATATATGTTTTCTTTGTGAGAAAAAGGTTTTTTTGATGCATACCTTTTTGTAATTGGCTAAATGTCCCCTTTTTTCTCAAACGGCATTAGAAACAGAAAAAGATAAAATTAAAATGTAAACACCCGTTTTAAGTAACGCTTACGTATGGCTAATGTGAAATCTCAAATGGGCGTTGAGAGAAAAAAAATCCAAAAGAATACTTTTCAAATAAGGGAAAAAAGACTCTTATAAAATAAAAGAAAGGAGAAAAGTCTAATCATAATAAAACTTTCAAATTTGATTCAACTAAGATTCGTAACAACGTTGAAGTGGTTCAAAACCTTTTAATCAAACATAAACATCTTTTTAACAATTCAAAACGATGGTCATCTTCCAAGATTTTTATTAATCTTATCTATACTTGATGGTGTAGTATTTAATTTGATTCAGCTATATGTACTGTAACGTGATGGTTAACACTTTACTTAGTTTAATTACCAAAATGGCACAGATAAATCAGTATACATTTTACTCATTTTTAACAATTTTCTGCCACGAACGAGTTGCTTCATAATCTTATGCCTGTTATTTGTAATCAGGGCCGGATTAAGATTTCGTGGGGCCCCTGGAAATTTTATTCCGGGCTCCTTACAAATTTGTAGAATTACAGTAGGGTCCGTATTTAAGGAGGCCATAAAACCAACGAAAATTCTCACTATATACGAACACTCCCAAAATCCATTCTGGGATTTAAAATTTCAAAGTTTGAAAATAAAATCAGTAATATAGTAATAACATACCATTGATATATTATTTATATAAGTAACAATATATTTTCGCATCACATTATACGAAAAAATGTCTTATGGTTCTAAATCTAATAGGACGGAATTTTTGTAAAAATAGAGGCAATCTATTTCTTTATACTCGACATGCAAATTAAAAGAGAAATTTATTGCACTGTTCCTCGCTATAACAGGTTTACTCTCGCAATAAATGATTTTTGTCGTGTACGTTTTTTATTATAAACAACGAAATATTGTATTTCCGAATTCTCGATATAATTGGGTTCAACTCTATACCAAAATTTTGGATCCAAGATGAGGATTGAAATAAAGCTGAGACAAATAATATTAGATGTTACATCTTATGTATACGTTACCTTTAAGGTAATACCCTATTTTGAAATAAACAAATTTGGAACTAAACAAAAGATGATAGTTTTCAAGAGGTAAAACAAAGTTAAGGTTAACGTTAATTAATAAGGTTAATAAATTTATTTCAATAAAAATGGAAACAACTAGTAAAATTTGACATTGGTTGGAATATACGAAATGCAAATGAAAAAAGTAAAAAAATTACCATCTGTTAAAAGAAAGGAAAAGAAAGAAGGAAGGAAGGAAGATTTTTTGCAGATGGTAAATGTCTTTTACCTTCTTCATTTGTATTTCGTATATTTCGACCAGTCATCAACGTAGAGTTCTCAAAAGAATTGGGGCTGCCCAAGCACATTTTATGTACATTTATACATTACAGTATATGTAAAATTGCAATTTATTTCAGATTATTGGGGGAGGGGCTTGGGCCCCACGGGCCCATATAACTCTACGCCTATGCTACCAGTGTCAAATTTACTAGTTATAGTAAGCTTTGGTCAACTTTTGTACGTTGTTGTCAAAAATGGAAATGTTCACCAGCTAAACAGTAATGGTTATAAGGTCTGATTAGCAATGATTTTGAAGCAGCGATCAGTCCCCACTGCGCCGGGTCCCCTCAAAAAATAGTGGGCCCTAGGCTTTTGGCTCATGTGATAATCCGGTCTTTGATCCATGAAATATGAAATTTCCTTTATTAAGGAACCAATCCTCAAGCTACAGTGGGTAGAGACGGATTTGCTATTTTGCCGCCTATTCTTAACAAATGTAACTAGAGACATGACAGAGATTTTGGCACTTTTGTCAAATTTCGAATTTGACGCCGTTGGTGGTTATTGCAAATTCGTCTTTCCCGAAGTATTCGCAAATTTGGTGCCTTTTGAACGCCTCTCAAGGTGGCACTCATGGCAACTCCCTATTTTCCAACGCCTGAGCAAAACAAATCAAAATTAGTAATTCAATTGGTCCCCAAAAAATACAGCCCCGCCTTTACAAACTTGTCGTCAAAAATTTGCCGCCTTAGACCTACTTCGCCTATTGCTAAATCCGCCACTGTCAGTGGACAAAAAATACCAAAAAGTACGTATTCTACAATATCGTTAGAATTGAACCCGATTAGTTCTTTTCCCGCTCTTCTCAGTTTTCAACACATTTAACGAAATTGACTTAATTTGTCTCATTCGAATGAAAACAAATAATCTTTCACAATGACGAAACAAGGAGTGAATGGAAAAAAATAAGGTTCGCAAGACTTTTCTGATGATTAGCGTCTATTTGTGTTTTTATGGCACAAGGACAGGAAAGGTCATACGGCGTCAAGATGCTCACTTTCCGAGGAATCCATGAAATCCTGCTGCCAGGGTAACTGATCAAACCTCAGACTTCAGTGAGCAGGTAAACGAAACGCCATCAACGATACTTTTAGGAGTTAAACTCGGGAGTTACTGGTACAATAGGCTAATTCATCGCCACTGAGCCACCGAAATAGGGTAGTGGAAAGCGCGGACACAGTGAGGAGGACACAAGGGTCATGACCCTCCCCAAAATATAAATTTCCACTGTCCAAAGTTTCAACTTTCATGATAACTGCCGAATATTATTCCAAGACCTTGGCGAATTCTGCCCTTGAACCCCCAAAATGGAAGTCTGTGTCCACCCCTGGGTAGTGGATCTACGTCGGGGGGGAATCCTAGACTGCTAATGCCCAGGGACGTAAACCTCGGATTACAGTAAACGGTTTGACCGTAATTTTTGTTTCCACCATTAAGGATCAAACCTAGTTTACGACACGTAAGATAAAAGTTGCGGGGCCCGAAATATTTATGAGGAAAATTGGATTTAGAAATTCTCCAAAGAAAATATAACTGCTATGATTAAGTGATCACTATAATCGCGTGCATTACATTAGAATTGATATAATTAGTTTACGAACTGTAAATACTCGAGTATAAACAATTGTGTACAGTTTAAATGTTTTTTTTTTTATTTTGCACAATACTCTTTTGTATACGTGTTTTTGTAGTTCATACAATACAAAGCTTCTTTACAGTAGTAGCTAATTAAATGAGCTATATCCGTATATCACTATACTTTTTTCTAGTTTTTGATATACGTCCTTTTGGGTGTACTCCCGCTAAATCGAATTACGGGAAAAAATAGGTGTATATTTATCAGTCGGAAAAATTGGAGTTAATTTGATTTCAAGAGTAATTAGCAATTCCTTAATTAGTTTATCAAACAACCAAATGCGAATTACTCTTCTTGCCGCACTGTGCCAACAGCGAATGTTGTCTAATGGAACTAGTTCATTCATCACTGACTAAAAAAAGGATCACAAACGTTTTTCTAAAGTATTTCACTTTTGTTAGTAGTGATTTTATCCATTTTCAGTCGGAAGATAAATGCGAACTTCCGAAATACCAAAAATACTGTTTTAAAGAGCATATATTTACTTTGAGAATGAATGAAAGTATAAATGACACCACTCTTAATCTTTGAATGTAAATTAGGGAGACCCAATTAGCAAAAGCGATTAATTTGTGAAATATATTGAGTTCTTTACATATGTTATGAGGAAACTAGTTTTTATTAATTTTTTGTTAGTATTTAGGTTTTAGAAATTTCGAATGGAAGAATTAAAATAATATTAGAGTATTTATAATTAAGTTTGCAAATTTAAGGTTAATGTTTTTATTGGTTATTTGTAATTATTTGATAAATTTATTTAAGAACTCTACAACCCCATTACCATTACATTCAATATCAAGTTTATTTATCTTGATAAGTAATAAGCCGTTAATGAAAGTTATTATTAAATATTGCTTGATTTTTACCTAAAAAATTAGGATCTGCAAACAACCGATAATAAGCGAAATGATAAAAAACAGACAGGATAATTATTTAACTTGTCAACTGCCTTTAATTGATCATTTAAATCAAACGCAAAATAACATACAAGTAGTACCAACGAGACATTGTAAAGCTTTTTCTGTTGCCCTATTGATGGACATAATTAATATGTTTAATTAACGTAAATATTAATACGTTTGCAATATCTAAGCATATAATATTTATATATAGTGAGAGAGAGGGTGCTTTTTTATTATTTAATTATCTATTTATCTGCTCCTGGGTGTTTAGATTTAATTAGTTATTTTAAAAAGGGAATTTTCAAATTTCGTCCAAACACATAGAATTTAGTCAAAACATTTTTGTAATAACTACAAAAATAATAATCTTTCATAATTATTATACGACATTGTATATTGTTATATAAAGAGTTTAAAAGCACGGAGGACAAATCCAATCAGATTTACAATTGAGGTTCGAAAAGTGGACGCAAATTTACAGTTGCACCATCTGAAAAAGTGGTTTTACATCCATAGGTGTACGCAGGAAGTTCATAAGGGGGTTATAGACTAAATGGGCTGTTATAGACTCAATGGGGGGGTTACAGAGCTACAACTCACATATTCCTATGTTAAATATACAAAATTTCATTGCAATGGGGGGTTACAACCCCCATCAACACCCCCTGCGTACGCCAGTGTCTACATTTCTTAAATCATTCGATAATCCGTTTAATACGTGCATCTGATAAACAGATCCATAGCGTAATTTCCCTAACTTAGCAAGTTCATACTATAACTATTCAATTTAAAAGTTCGAACTATTTTTAAAAAAAAAATTCAGATTTTTTTTTGGTTCTGAACTTCTAATAACGATGGTGAAAGCATACCAAATGTTGAGAATGTAAAAAAAAAACTTTCGATGCAACACAATTAAAAGCTTACGCATGTGTATCAAATCTGTAATTTGTTCAGTTAAGTTTTTGAATGAGATATATCTAGCTCTGTCACATTTCAAAACATACTATGTAATTTGGTGAGCTAATTCAGAGATGTAATTTTTTAAATAGATTTAATTCAAAGGTTCAATTTATGCACGTATAACACCTGTGCGCCACATCATCGATAGGTCCCTGAAGGCTGGCTCGTTATAGAGCTTTTGTAAATAGTAACCAAAACGTCATCTAACGTGTAGTAGGTACCAAGACGGGCTGGGACGCCGCTCCGCAATCCGGTGCGCACTAATGTTCGCTGATCGGAAATTTTTTAGTGACCTATGGATCAATGGACACGCGCCCCCTCTGGAAATCCAAAGTATATGCCTTTTAAGGGGACCCGGTCTGCCCCTGATAGGTACCAACTGGGCGTATGTCAAATAGGCCAATGAGCGGATCACTAAATGAGTATTCTCGCCTCTGATTGGCTCGTTCTGTGAATGATTTGTCATCCCTGTAGTCAACGCCATATTTCTGCCTAGACAGACAAGGCAGCTGCCTAGGTCTGCAGACCCCCAGGAGGCCCTAGGCAGGCCCTCCGCTTTCTTTTATCTGCTTGTCTTCGTTTCTAAATATAAAAAATGTAAGATCTAATACAGAAAATAATAGGATTAATTCGCACTCAGTACTAGGCACGGATTTAGAGGGGAGGGGGCGATCGCCTCCCTTGAATGAATATTTAACATTGAAAAGATACAAGGTAAAGGTCCATTGGGGCACCATTTCCAAAAACTGAAGTATTAATAATTGAATGACCTCTAAATCCGCCCCTGCTCAGTGCTGTACATACAGTCAGAAGTTATGCACTCTATGGACTATAGTGAGGTCATTCGTTCCTTTACAGAGAAGAAAGTTCGTCGTTTTACAATGTAATTTGTAAAACTTGTAATTAAATGGAATCGTATTGTATACGGATCTTGAAGATCAAAGTACGTTAAATAAACACAAATTAAAATATTTTTTAAATATTATGAAAAAAATGGGGGGTTGCCCGATCTTGGTCAACTGCCTAAGAGTCCTGGGACCCCCCATGTCCGAGGCTGTCTGTAGCAGGGGCGGACTGGGTCCTCTCAAAGGGCGCATACCCTGGATTTTCTGAGGGTGCAAGTCCTTTCCCATCCGGAGACGCGAGTCTTTTCGCCCATGAGGCCACACGGCCCAGTCCCCACCAGGACTACGGTACAAACCCTCATTACTCGCTACATCTCTTCTAATTTCGAACTCATTTCAAATACTCACAATAAGGGCGAGAAAATATATGCTATATAAGATTTTTGGCGAGAAACTTTTATATAATATACTCCACATGGCTATTTATTTTCCGCGCCAAATTTTATGCCATCCTGCTACGTGTAATTAAGTGCTCATCAAAATGCATTACTTAATATACAAGTGGGTGAATTTTTGTGTTTGCCAACCTTAGATCAAAGTGTGCAGTAAGCAAATAAAAAATATTATGAAAAATGGATGGGGATGAGAAAAAAAAGAGAAGGTACAAAAATTGGACCTGACGTCTTATGGATGGATACAAATGATTTGGACATAAGTGATGACGATATGACAGAATATAATTTATTACGGTTGCAGTGTTCTTTCCCAGTTGGAGACGATAGCAAAAACATTTTTGCTTATAGCTCCTGGCCTTTGAAATTTCACCTCATCCATCTGTTTTATCATAAAAATTTTGAAGGATAACTACTGCCCATTAGCGAGAAGTTGCGCGAAAAACCATTTTCGGCAAAATGTCCGTTCCCTCTACTGCAATGGAACAATCCATTTGCTACTTCAGCTAACGGAATCTGGACGTCAACTTCTCACGAATGGACAGTACATCAAACGTACGATGGACATCAACTTGATCATTGTATTTTCCCATTTCATCGTTTAGCATTCTGTATGAGTTCCATTCATAATCAGTAGACTTATCTAAGGAATAACAGGAGGGAAAGTCATCTTACAGAAGGGGAACTATGGCAACCCCACGTCCCACCGTCGTTTCAATGGGGTGGAAGTGAATTATGAGAAATCAATAAATGGGGAAAAGAATGTCATTTGTTGATAGCGATCTTTATGGCGTTTCTACAAAATCACAAATAAATGATGACTAAGGAAAAAATATGTTCTATTAAAGTTAAAGACGCACATTCTCCAATTCTTCCCAAATTTGTACAGTGATCGCTTTCTCTCGCTCTGTTTCATAATAATCTGTGTAGTATTCTATTTGTATATATATATCTGCTACAACCGGCTTCTCGATGAAGTTAACACTGATCTCTTCGCAATTTCATTTAGAAAACAGTCCATGTACTGTCTCATTCTGCGAAATAACCGGTTTCGAAATATACGTTTTAAATATTTTCGTGCAGAACTGATTGTCTGGTCATCTGTAGCTCAGTTGGTAAGAAAGACACCTGCCCGGATTGTAGAAGATCGTGCCCCACCTGACCCCAAAAACATTTCTTTTCTTTACAAACGCTTCACCATCTATCCACGCTATAACATCGGCGTTAATATCACTACGCCTAAAGAACTTTGATACAAATTGATTCTAACTCAATAATCTCGTTCTAACTCAATAATCTCGTTCTAACTCAATAATCTCGTTCTAATTAGCGATTATTTCCGTTTAACGGCAGTATTCTGAGATCCTTTAGACTCGGCTTAAGACAATTATGTCGAAGGGCTTAACAAAAATTGTTAAGCAAAAAGAAAAGTTTGTTTATTTGTGGTTTACTGCTCAAGCACAACAGTGGTCATATTGCGGCGAAACCTACTGTGTTCCAAGGAAGCCGAACCTATTAAACCTAGAGTTTTCCGAGGAATCCGAACCTCTTAAGGCCTAGGGAACCAAACCCCGGACTACAGTGAGCAGTGCGATCTTTATGAGATCTCTGAGTAAGCGTTCTTTTTGCACTGCTGGGAGTCGAACCCGGATTAGCGGCGCACTAGGAGAACGCGTTACCACACTGCGCCATCGCAGGGCCAGAAAGACAAGACGTTACTTGAAATGTACGTAAGAACACACCGAGTAACGTCCTTTTCTGCTTAACACGTTTTCTTAAGCCCTTGAAAGCCATTTATAGGGGGCAGTTTATATATTTACTTTTATATATATTTTTAAGTCTATTTCTATCTATAGCCCCAAGTATATTCACATTTCTTTTAAATTTTGAAGACCGAAATACAAGCTTTAAAATATAATTTAAACAATATTATCGATTCGCCAAGGTTGTCTAGAAAAATCTGCAATATGATGCAACAATAATTACAATATGAATACAAATTTTTAATTGAAGATACTTTAAACGCTGATGATATAACCATTAAAATTCACATCTGCTGTGTATCGAATAAGATGTTCGGGAGCATAAAGGAAAATAAACGTAATGGAATAATAACACCACGGAGAGAATAGAGATAAAAATAGAAAATGTAATGACTGTTACTTATACAAAATAAGAACAGAATTAGGAAGACTCATTAATTGTAATGGAGTTAAAATATAGAATAACTTACCAATGGAAATTGAGAATATAAACGACATCAAACTATTTAAAAAACGATGAAGGGTAAAATTACTGGAAGACGATGTAAATGCTGGGAAAAATTATTAAATACGAGTCATCTAGCGGGTAAAATCGCTAAAACGTCACGAATTCGTTATACATTATCAGTATTTACTTGTAATCTAATTCAAGCAATAATCCACGGCAAACTGACTATACACATGTGTGTATATATATATATATAAGAAAAATTGCATAAAGATCAAAAGTTTTTCGGAAAATATATACACTTGTGTGTCAAATGTAACCCATAGCCGTGGGAAGTTAATAAAACAATTGTTATTAAAAAAAACCTTTGGAACTGGAGAAGGTACAGCACATGCTGTAATGTTCCGTATATATCATTCATTTGAAAGTTTCATTTGCTAAAGGGGTTATATCTTTCTAGAGAGGGCTGAACCCCTCTAGGTCCTTTAAGTACCTTACAATGGATATAACGTATAAATAAAAATATATTCAATGCTTCAACAGCTAATACCTAACCCAACAAATAATACGTTCACAAACATCCCTCAGGCGTGTTATTACTGAATGCCTAAGAAATTTAACCAACGCATAAGAATCGATTGGACTTTTGTAGTACAGGGACAGGATGATTCCTCTCCAAGCAAAGTGGGATTATATACACTGTGTGCACACGGTATTGTGCATGGCGATACTACGCATTACATTCTAAATAGTCCAATAATAGTAATAATAGCAATAGTTCAATAATCCGATATAATTTGGACCGGGATCTGTTAGGATAAACCAAAATATTTATTATAAAATTTGCTGTAAGCCACAAGTTTTCGATGCGTGTGTGTTTTGATGTATGCATAGCAGACAAGAGGCGATTGAAAATTTTCCTGTACTTCAAGGAAAATTTCTATCAGGTGGCAACACTCACTGCGCTGTTTGTTTACGTCTTGTCAGTCGACTTCCATTGAAAAAGACATCCATTCGACTGAAAAAGTGTTCAGATTAACCGAGTTTTCGGATTAGCGTGGTTTAGAATAACGAGACTCCATTGTAAACGCGTGGAGAGGCACTTGTGACAGAAGTTTCTGTAAAATAAGAGTAAATACCTGAAATTACTTCCTTATTTTTTCAGAAGTTTTTGCATTTTGGAGGGTCATTTAGCAGCGTCTGATTTACGCAGTGACACGCGGGGCAACTGCCCCGTGCCCCGGATTCCGATGGGGGGGTCCCTAAATTCTAAATTTAGTAGAAGATATTCTTAAAAAGTACACAAACCACGGAAGAGATGAAATTTATTTTGGTTAATTTAATTTATGACAGAACAAGCTGGTCAGTCGAGGCTAGACAACGCCCTCTTTTTTAATTATAGGTGGCGCTGATTTAGGGGAAAAAACAGTGGTGGACTGGATTCTCTCAAGGGGAGTATACCTGGGATTTTGAGAGATCGCGAGTCCTTGATAATTCGGAGGCGCTGGTCCTGTCGTCCATAAGGGACCGGTGAACTGGCGGCGTACCAGTTTACCCCCTGGCAAAATATTTTTAATTACTTCAAGAAAAAAGTAGGCGTGGCCAAGTTATTATTTCGTAAAGAGCAATGATTTTAACTGCACCGTAACTGCGAATGATTTATTTACATTCTTGCCCGCAGTTGCTGTGTGTGCTTTTACGTTATTTTGCATGCTATTGCTAGTGACTGATCAAAATGAAGTGTTTTAATCTATAATCTAATATTACGAGATTGTAAAATTAAAAAAAAATGTCACGTAATTAACCCCCTGGGATAAACAAACATAAATTGAAAAAAGCTCACAATGTGCAAGCCAAGAAGATAGTTGAAAGCATGGCGAAATTGATTTCTTTTTCTGTTGTTCAACCAAAAAACTTGATAATGGAAACGAATATAGAAAATATTGAAGATGACTTTAGTTCTGCTAGTAACACTAATAGCATTGGAAATATTTGCGTTTTCTGCATCTAAAAACTATATATTCAAATGTGGATTCTTCAATCAATGATTCTTCACCAAAGGATGAAGATAAAAACAATTTTGTCATTTTCACTGATCTTCCTATTTCAGGAACTCAGTATATAACAACATGTGATCCTGCAAATTGGACAACAATTACGAACAACATGATTGAATATTTTATTAACAATCCACTTCTACAAAATATTGGAAAATGATGGAAACCAAGAGACTTATCTCTGGAAGTAAAAGTCTAAAAAATATTATTTCTATTTGACAAAAAAGGATAATGACAAAATAGCTTGTATTATCATATCATAACAAATCATTAGATCTGAAAGCTCTTTAGCAGTAATTCTACAAATTTTTCCAGCTGTTGATTTAGTGATTGTAAGCATATTGCTGTCAGGTTGGGAGAACATAAAACCTGTAGTCAAGTTGTCTACTCAGCCGTAAAACCTGGAAAAGTCAGGGAAATTTTAAAGTCATTGTTATAATAAATAACTTATTAAAATAATTTTCCTGAACTGTGCTTTTCATACCACATTACCTACTGAAAAATTTGAAAATCTTGTACTTTTGACTAAACTTCTTCCAAAAGTTACCATTTTGCACCAAAACTAATATAATTTATATAAAATTATTAAGCCTATATATTTTTCAGAAGAAAATGTTTGCCAAATATGTAACTAAAACTTGAAAAACAAAAAGTGTTTTTAGCTAAATTATCCAATCTGTAAGGAATTTTGATCATACCAATCTCCTTTGCCTTATATATAGTTATACACATTTTAAATGAAATAGATGAAGCATCAGCTTTGCGATTATATAGTTAAACTCTTTTATAATGAACTTGAAAAGGGCCAAATGAAAATGTTGCTGTAAATATTTAATTAGTACAAGTTTTTAGTGTAAAGAAATACACTTTTTAATACAGCTTTTGAATTTGTAAATTCACTATAATTGAGTTATAAATGGCTTTGGGCTTTGCATTAATCGATTTTATGGCCTTGAAATTTATTGTGATTGCGCAAATTTTAGTGCATTGCATGTTGTTTACTGTAATTAGCAACTGGAAATCGATTGGAAAAGTCAGGGAAGTTTGAAATAGAATTTAGATAGACATCCTGTCGAGTTTATATATATAGAGACTGTGATAAAAATGAGCACACGTCTTCAAGCATCAAGTCGTATAGATTCGAGCACTATAATTCAGTATCAGAATGAAGTCAGTTACCGGAGATCGATACTGAAAAGTGTAGTTGCCTGTGTAAAGTCTTTATCTCAGTGATACGACATTTTTTGGAGAAAATGAGGCAATAGATTTCATCAATTACTTATCATCGAAAAGTATAACTAAGTTTCTTGAACTTATGACACGAAAAGTATGTGATAAATATCATAAAAGGTATGTGATAAATATCATAAAGGTATGTGATAAATATCATAAAAGGTATGTGATAAATATCATTAAAAGCGCTGCATGTGATAACATCATAAAAGGTATGTGATAAATATCATAAAAAGGTATGTGATAAATATCATAAAAGCGTATGTGATACCAAATAGACCTCTAGAACGACCATGTGATAAATATCATGCGCGATAAATATCATAAAGCAGTATGTATAAATATCATAAAAGGTGCGGATTATCATAAAAGGTATGTGGAGGTGTTCGCGACAACACGTGCTCGTGTTTTACCATTCTGCGTTGCAATGCCAGTTTATCGCCGCATAAAACACCAAAAGGTTGTAAAGGATGGCAACATCATAAAAATCATATCAGCTAAAAAAGGTATGGGATAAATATGACAGTAGGTTTACGTGAAAAATCACTTTGGCTATAGCAAATGCCAAGTATTTTCCCTTAATTTTCACAACACCAGATGTCACCCATTTAGACGAACTACGTTTCAATTTACATTATGTTGGACCAACGTAATTCAAACTGAAACACAACTGGTTTGATAAGAAATTACCAAATTTAACAAAATTGTCAACTTACTGTTAGTTCATAATCTTGGCCGGACTATAAACCAAGAGTGTAAATATGTTAACTTATTCGTATGTAGTTTAGCACATAGTATATAATGTGTATATGTGTGTAGGTATATGTGTTTGTGAATGAATATAGTCTGCGTTCTTGTATTTTAATATTTGTTTTGGGGGAAGCTCAGACTCTATTCAGGATCTTAAAAGATCCTTTATTGGCTCCTCATCCTTAAGACCAGAAAGGCTTACCTGGCTAGAAAATGTTATATTATACTTACCTTGTTCTTATAAATAAAACTCGTTTGTTCATACCTTTAATAAACCTAGTAATCAGAAATCTGTCCTGGGTACAGGAAGGGTGGGGGACCCCCCTTCATTGATGTCTGTCCCGGGTTCCGGAATGTCTATGTCGGGCCCTGTAACTTAGATAACATTATGTCTATTGTACACGTTATCAAGATTGCTATTATTTAACGCGTGTATTGAGAATCCTTAATGCAATTTGACATAATGATAACATTTCCGTATTTTTCCCATACAAAAACAAATTTCCTCGAACTATCTTGCACCCATGAAAGTGTATTTCCTCCTTTCGCAAAGTGATATTGAAATCGAACTGTCCATGAAATTGACATGATATAATCAAGGTTAATGTTTTGATGCTTTATGAACACCTTTCCTTAACCTAGTTATTCGTCCAGTATTTCCTCTTACTGCTGCTTTGAATAGAGATTATAGATCATGAGGACATTTTATGTTTCTTTTATCTTCATTCCAAGGAAAATGTATGTGTTCAGAAACTCGAAATTAAATAACTTGCGTGAAGGTTAGCTACAGATTAAATAAATATACAGGGTGTCTGAGCACTAGGGTTGCAAACATCGAGGAGGGGTAGGGTACACCTAGACGAACAATATTTGTCATAGAACCTAGGGTCGCAAACCACTCACAGTGCCAATTCTAAAACCGTCCAGCATGCACAAATAGTGACAATTAGCGCATAAGAAGCGCCAGATAAAACTCAGGTCAGCTGCTCAAGTGCATAGATGATTAGGACATCGCATTTTGCGCTTCTCATGCACTGGTTGTCACTATTTGTACATGCAGGACGGTTTTAGAACTAGCGCTGTGAGTGGTTTGCGACCAGCATTGCTATGTGATTCCGAGCCATCTAGGTGTACCCTGCCCCTCCTAGAAATTTATGTCTGGTGTTAAGACTCCCTGTATGCGTTCTCCAACATTATAAGAAATGTACATGTATTATTATGAAGAATTACTTCAAAAGGAGTTTAGTTTCATTAGTATTGATTCGTTTTTGCATTTTACAAGTTGCTCTTCAAGTTGCTCACAAGTTACAAGTTTGCATCTAGTCGCTCTTTCTCTTACACCTTTATACAGAAAATTTTTGTGGATGCCTACTAAAATAAAAACTATTTACAGCAATTTATAGCACACTTTAAAAAAGTCTATATAGCATTATAATAACAGCGTATAACATTATAAAATTTTCTACTGTTATGAGACAATAAAAATGAGGTGAAGTAATAACTTACAGTTATTAAATCAACAATTTTTTTTTCATATTAGCCAACGATGTGGCAACAATAGATGTTAAATTACTCGTAAAGAAAAGAATGATTTTCCGGCGCCTGGTGGGACCCGAACTGACGACCTACTGATTGACGGTCAGGTGCTCTACCTACAGGGTGTTCCGAAAACACTGGATCGAAAGTATATAGCCGTGATCTTTGTGCAGAATGGAGAATAATGGCCCTTTACATGGGGAGTCGGAAACGAATATCTACGGTTATGCGTAGGGGAAGTTCGGGTAAGTTGACGAACTTGCGTAACTTGCAAGCAATTGCGTAAGCAAGCAACGTTATGCGTTATGCAAGAACTTGCATAAGCAATACTTGCGTTTAAGTTGATACAGCTTGCAACTAGAGCTGCAGTTTTAACCGTATTTACTTCACTATTAGTTAGCTTTAACCATGAATTATTAGATTATATTTAAACAACCAGAAAATTGCACAAATAAACTTTATTGCATGAAGCGCAGTTTCAGCATCTTACCCTCACTGGCGGATAAGATGACGAATTATTAAGTTGTTCAAAAATGGAAGTTAATTTGGGGATTTTTTGTCATGTATTTCAGGGCTCATAAAAATCACATGTATAACTATTAATCTTAGCTTCTTTTGTATTGGTGTCAAAGCACTGGGCATGTGCCCATTCTCTGCTGGGAGAGCACTGAGATTATGGTTTATCTTTAGTGTACTCAGGACAAAAAATACACTCTTCCTCTCTTCTTCAGAAAAAGTGTCTGGCTTTCTTGATAATCAATGTGAATTGATGAGTCGGATGATGTTTCATCTAAATCTTTTTGAAAGTTTTTTTTAGAATTTTTGCTCATTGTGAATTTATGATTAATGCACAATTTTCTTTGCTTATTAATAGCTCCTTTACTTTTTGGACTTTTTCTTTGTTTCTCCTTTTTTCCTTTTCTGTTTCTCTATCTTGTTGTGATTTGCTAACAGGAACTCTTGTAATATTGAAAGAAGGCAATTGTTTTCTTTGTTTTCGCTGTTGTGGAGTTGCGTGAGACTGAAGAGACAAACCCAATATTATCAGCATTTCTTTAGCAGCAGTAGGAGTGGATGATAGTCCAGCTATGGGTGATGTTAGCATTGGTATGGTATAAATTACTTCAAGATATGCATTGTTTGTGGTTTTCGATGGTGTGAAGTCTATGTCATCAAAGTTCTTGGAGTTGAGTGGCTCAATGCCAGTTACTCTGAACCCATTGACGACATTATTCAAAGTTCCTCTTCCATGAACGCTATACCGAATAATTTTGCAATATCTTTTAAGCGAAGAGTATGACTAGGATAACTTACAAGAAAATCAGAACA